>CAKNWT010285641.1:0-17709 GCA_932066315.1 Andricus coriarius | reverse complement strand
GAAAAGATATGGGAAGTCCAAAGTGGATTTATGCCAGGAAGATCATGTACAGATCAAATATTTAGCTTAAGTCAGATCACAGAAAAAAGCTTAAGAGTAGATAAGAAAGTTTTCTGTGCATTTGTTGACCTAGAAAAAGCATTTGACAAGATAAATAGAAGTAAACTTGGGGAAGTCCTTAAAGAGTACGGAGTCCATGGATGGTTCCGAAAAGCAATGCAAACAATATATGCAGACAGCAAAGCGAGTGTGAGGGTTAATGAGGAACTGAGTGACTGATTCGATATTATGCAAGGCGTGAAAAAAGGATGCGTTATGTCCTCATGGCTATTTATCATATTTATGGATAAGTGTCTAAGAATGGCCCCCTTCGACGAAGAAGGTGAAGATCTCGAAACTGTGAAGGTGCATGAAGAACATGGGCCTCAAAATTAACGTAAATTAAACAAAGGTAATGGTGTTTGAAGGAAAAAGTGAGAAAACAATGTGCAACATTTTCCTAAATGATGAGAGTTTAGAGCAAGTTGACAAATACGTATATCTGGGTAGCCTATTCACTAGCGACGGAAAAATAGATGGGGAGTTAGATAGGCGTATTAATGAGGGTAAGAAGGCGATTGGTAGAGCAGGGACCATTCTCAGAAATAAAAATAAATTAAAAAAAGCTAAAATGACCTCGATTAACGCGATTGGCATGAAACCTCTGCGCACAATATGCGGGAAAACACTAATGGACAAAGTCCCAAACGAGATAATTCCCAAAGAATATGGTACAGGAGAGACACTAGTTGATATATGGGAAAGAAATCAGTTAAGATGGTTCGGACATGTTTAAAGAATGAATGATGATGGTAGAGTAAATGGCAGAATGCCCAGAGGTAGACCGCCGAAAAAATTGTTAGAATCTGTGAATGAGACATTAATCCGAAGGGACATAAGAAGCCATAGAAACACGAGAGCTTGCATGAAAAAATGCATGGACGTGAAGGAAGCTAGAGCAATATGCTAGGACAGAAAAGTGTGACGGCAAATAGTTTATAAAAAAAATTCGAGTAGAGTGAATGATGCCTGAAACGAAGACCTTGGATACTAATGGGCCCAAGTGGGGAGCCACACATAATAATTTTGTGAAGCTCTTCACGTGGGGTGATCGCTAGAGAGATTGGTCGGCAACCTGGGTCGGAGCAGTGTTGCGAAAGGAACGTGTCATTTAAACAAACAACACGAGAATTCTAGATCAATCTAAAATATCTATACCTTACACCTATATACCTATCTACCCTACACCTATTTACCCATTCACACACTACTACTTTCCAACCGAGCAACTCACGCTTACCCCGAAAGGGAAATGCCTCAATGGTATAATAATAATCGGAAGTGGGTATATTTCTTGTTTGAAAAAAAGTATAACATGTTCGCTTATGTCACTCGTCAGCTTTAGATGCGTTTTTCTCGAAAACCGGTTTTTCGAAATTCTAACTTCAATAATGCCCCGGCGACTCGTTGTTCAACCTGAAGGGTTCGTCTTTGACTTAAAATGCCGGTAATTTCTCCGGCTATATGATCCTATACGACGCGTAACTCCATACCGGCGATAAGGGCCCTTTTCATGCGGACGCCCACATATATTTACGTAAAGCCATGTTTGGTCAACTGTTTCGAACGTTTTAAAATAACCTCTCAATATGTATGCTGGAGCTTGATGCATTTCTTGCAAGATGTACTGGGATAATGTCTTTTTGCCAAAAAGACTTGCGAAGGCTTCGGTAGAACCGGTTGACGGGAAAGGAATCAAAGAAACAGCCAACGTGCAAGTGCTCTCGCGGACCGATTTTCCTGGAAACGGATTCAAAACCCTTTTCTCTCCCCTTATAAGGTCACCTTCCGCAGTTGGTACACACTGACTATAAGCTCGGCGCGTAATTGGTTTGCGCGAGACTTTTTACCTTGATTCAACTCCTTACCGCTCGGAAGCATCGAAAAATTGTACTCGCAATTGAAGCAATAGATATATATGCAATAAATTCTATGGCTCCTTTCCCTTTCCAAAGACCGTTCCGCTCGTCTTCGGCCCCGTCTTCGAAGGCCGACACAACAGAAAAACGGAAACAGTGCAGTACAAGCAAATAACAGAAATCACCAGAAGCCCCTGGAGTAATAACGCTTGCCACAGAAGTAGTAATTGCTGAGTGTACGGTTATTGTACGACAGTGGCTGCAGCTACTTACTTGTCATCAGTTTATTCCAATAAGTCTAACGGTTGAGCAAACTGATCGTACGCATAAATTGAAGCTAAGCATTCCTTTACGGGATCCCGCACAGTACGTGAACTACGTTCCTGCACAGATCCCTGTGTAGTTTGAAAAACGAGAATTGCATTGCTGAAGAAATCCTTGTGAAAAAATCATTATTATCACATTAACCTTGCGCGCTAGGCGCGGCTTGCTTCGTTCGAAAGTTTGAGCGCGCCAAGAGCGCGCGTCTGTTGAATCTCTCGCTTTGCACTCCATCTTTGAACTTCCCCACATTTGAGTACAGACATTTCAAAATTAAAGATCAAACCATCGACAACTCTCATTTGTTAATTGTGAATTATCTTTTGCTAAGGCTCATTCGACTTTAAAGGACACATTCTCATCACGTAACTCGTTATATGTTCAACTCTATTATATTAAATTTATATTATATTACTTTCTGTACCGGGGTCCGGGACTGCTTATTCAGACATTGCAAAATAATGTACAAATCTTATTTTTCGTGATTACTTTGATATTTGTTCCTTATTTGGCATTAATCTTTATTCGCAGCTTCCCTGTATAATGTATAATTTCACTAAATGTATATTACTTCAATTCATAATATGCATTAATATTGAAACAGATTTACTTTTATTGTCTTGTTTTAAAACATTTTTAAAGTTCGCGATGCGCATTCTATGGAAAAAATTTTGAACGAAAATTTTTAGATCTAATTTAGGTGAACAATTTTGTTATTGAACTGGTCTGGCCTAGGTTTCGCGCTGATTAGCGAGCCAAACACAAAAAAAATCTTAAGTTGGATAAGCAAATTTTTTTTTACACATTTCGAAAAAGTTACAGGGTGTCTGAAATGATAGAAAATAGGCAATTCACACTATCAAAACAAGACTTTTTTCTGATCACCTTGACAGTCTGGTCTGGTCCAGGTTTGGCACTGATGAGCGAGCTAAGAACAAAAAAAGTTCTAACTTCGATCAGCAATTTTTTTGGGTCACATTTCACAAAAGTGGCAAGGTGTTTAAAATGATAAAAAATAAGAAATTCACACTATCAAAACAAGACTTTTTTTCTTATCCCAGAACTAGCGGCTGACCAGCCCATAGCTATCGGCTGAACAGCCCATACCTAGCGGCTGAACAGACGCTCTGGCCTGGGGCTAACCAAAAAAAAAAAAAACGTTACAGTTTTGGTCAGGCCCAGGCCAGACCGTCTGATCAGCTTCAAGACTGGAAACCAGACGGTCTGGTCTGGACCAGGCCAGCGCTAGAACATTTTTCCACACGGGAAGTGGTTCTAAGTAAGTAAATTTGTCGATATAATTTAGGCGGAAAACTTTGTTGATTAAATTTTTATTGTAACTTGCGTTGTTGCTCTAAAACTCGAATTTTTTAACAGTATTTTTGTAACAGAAATTTATAACAAAATATATATTTTTTCGTTGAACAACTTTTATCGCTCCATTTTTTTCGTACGTGTGTCGTTTTTCCAAAAATTTAATTTTTTTGTTTGATCTTATTTTTTACGAATAAAACAAAAACCAGGAGTGCTATCAAAAAATGATTAATTACAAATTCGTAGATCTTTTTTGAATAAACGATTTTGGTCAATTCATTTTTTTCATAGCTTTTGTGGTTTTTTCAAAACTTAATTTTTTTATTTTTAATGTTATTTTTTACGATCAAAACAAAACCTACGCATCCTATCGAAAAATAATTTATAACAAATTTTCAGAACTTTTTTGTCGAACAAGTTTTGTCTATTAATTTTTTTTCGTACCTTGTGTAGTTTTACAAAAAATTTGATTTCTACATTATCATTCATGAGAGTGTTATGTAATGTTCAAATTTTTGATGTCTAGTTTTTGACGGATCTTTACGTTTCGGCACTCACTTTATAGGGTTTAAAAATGGAGGTTAAGTTCGTTAACCAGATATTTCCGAAAAAAATTAAAAAACTTTGAGCAATTTCAAAATATGAACAAAAATTAAGGGCTTAAGAAATATTTGTCAAATTTTCTGGAACATGAGTAAAAGAGTGGCAAATAGTACTCATGACATTCTTAATTTCGATGAAAATTAAAAAAGTTATATGCTTTTCAACTATTATTCGGATCGATTAGGCAATTTCAATAAAATTTTTACTAGGAATCAAATATATTTCGAAACTATCCCAGTGACATTTTTTAATTAGACCAAAATTCAAAATTATATCATTTTTAAAATGATGTAATTTTTGTTTGTAAGAGATCCGTAAGTTTTAATCCTGACTTTTAGTAGATTTTTACACAAGATTTACCAATTATCCTAATGATATTTTTCAATTGCGCACAAATTTAAAATGTTCTAGATAATGAATAATCAAGTCGATTAGCTACATTGGGAAATTTTTAAACGCAGTAAAATGTTTTTTAATGTATTTTTGAAACTGACTGCAAATTGTTGTTGAGTTGACTTGGAACCGAACTTTGCACCAACCGAATGAAATTCTAGGCTTAATGTCTCTGCTTAGTGAATTAAAAAAATGTATATTTTTTAATTAAAATTACGTCAAAAACATACCTACTTCTCATATTATTTTTCCATTTTCTCTACATCGTATTATTTATGAAAGAGAACCGTCAGTATAAAGTAATTGTTGAGCGCGAAACGCGTACCTATGTCGCAATGAGACTGTAATCGTCAAAGCTTCATGTGCTTTGAGAACCGTCATTAAAAACAAATTGAAAAATAATTTCAGTTCCAATTTATGACTGCAGTTCATCATTTTTTCAAGAAATGGGCCTGCTGAATTTCTGTACTTTAACAATTCAAAATTGTTAAGCGATAGAAGAACTTTTTCTGTTCAAGTAAATTGTTCTTTGAATCAATTAATATTTTATAAGCTCTGTGTTACGTGTTGCCTTTAAACAATATACTGCATCTTAGAAAAAAATAAATATTTATTTCCGTTGCGAAAAATTTCTTTGCTGCAAAGAAATGTTTATTTTACCAAAAAATACGCTTATTTGAATTAAAGAATCATATATTTGGTTAAAAAAAAAAAATTTTACGCAGTCCGAGTTACATTTATTTGTATGTAATAATTATCTTCTTGAACTTACGCCATACTTCTTTACATTACGGAACTCACCTAATTATATCAAATACTTATTATTACAGTTAATAACAAATCTATTTTGCTCAACGAATATTGCACTGTATCAAGTAAATTTTTCAATGTCTTAAGCTTAGCGTTTCTTAGATACAAACAAAACATTTCTTTAAAGTAAAGAAATATTTCTTCGGCCATATTCTGTTCTACAATTTCTTTTTCCTTTCTTTCTTTGAATCAAAGACATTTTCTTTGATTCAAATAAGTTTTCTCTCAGTGTAGCATACATTAAGCAGGTTGGTTGGAAAAAATGAAAATAAGAAACAGCCAAGCACTAAAAAGTTTCGTTTTAAGTTTCTTATAACCCATGTCAAATTTGAAATACATAGATCAATCAGTATCTTGAGGTTCCACGGGTCTCAAAAACAACCTTAAAAATTGATGATTTTCAGAATTTTGCACATATCTCCGTGATATTAATTTTTTTCGTATTCTCCATAATATGCACAATTTTTAACAATCTTGTAAGATTTCAATATTTTCGGGGTTTCTGTGACAAAATCTCATTTTTATAAACCTCAAATAACTTAATTAATTTTTCAAAAGTTTGATGAATGGACTGAAAAAAATGATTAGTTGTGACAAGAAGCTCTTTATTAGTAGAGATGGCATTAGCTGTGACAACCACTTCGATGGTAAAAGTAACTAACCAGTTTAGTGCGGTAACAAGTTGCCGTTAGTAATCCTACGTAGGTTATATTAGTAACGATAGTAATTCTAGTCACAACAAATAAAGTAATAAGATTTGCCACCAATTTATGTTTCAAGAAATAAAAGTAGTAAACGTTACAAGTTTTCCTCCTTGGCGAAATTGGCAGAACTGAAACCTGAGCAGTGCTGCCGACATTCGCACCGAAATATCGCGTCATGTTCTCGATCGTCGCCATTTTCATCTGAACCTTTTTGTGTATTGTGCAGTAGTGAATACCGTGAAGACTATCGCATCGATCTAAATTTTCTAATAGATTAATTGCACTTTCAAATATTGTAACTCATTGATATCCAAATGGGCATGTGGGTGTATTTTGACATGACGACTTATCAGGACCTGGTCTCTATAGGAAGTCGTGAGCACGCTCTTGTGTCCACTAATTAGAAATTATAGTGAAATCTACTATAATTTCAATATTGTGAAGTACGAACTTCGCAATAGCCTACGAGCCATTAATTTTAATAGTAAAATTTTCTAATTTTATTAGTGAGGGCTACTAATTTAAATAGAGAAACTTACTAATTTTAATAGTGAGGACTAGTATTTTAAATAGTAAAACTTACTATTTGTAATAGTGAGGATTACTACTTTAAGTAGTGAGATCAACCAGCTTATTTGTAAGACTAACTAATTTAATAGTTAGACTCACTAATTAAAGTGGTAAGGCTTACTACCTGTAAATAGTATGTACCATCGAAGGTTGTCGCGACAACAAGTAAAGTAGTAAGGACAACTACTACTAATCTTGTGAATAAAAGTAGTAGCCCCGACCAATTAAATAGCAGCGGCATATACTACAAACTAAAGTAGTTGGCCCTACTACTTTATTAGTTGGCCCAACCAACTATTTTTTCAGTGTGGAGACTGAGTGTTTAAAATGCTAGAGCGGTAAATGATGTTAAGGAAAGAAAATTACTAGAAACAATGCACGACAGGAAGCTATCTATTTTATGTGTACCCGAAACAAAGAAAAAGAGATGCGACAGTAGAATAATAGAAAATGAGAAGTTAAAGCAGGGACTCAAACTATGGTCAGGAGTAGATAGCTTATCACATGCTTTCCTAAAGAAAACGGTCTGATGAATGAGAGAACAAAACTCCATGTTAAGAGGTATGAATTTGCATCTCGCAGATTATTGTGAGTTAAAATGAAAATGGGAATCAGACTTCTATTTATCATAGCGTGTTACGCCACACTTGATGGCGAAAGGAATCAGGTATGATGCATTCAGGGGCGAATACGCCGTATGCGAAAAGTAGGGACCTCTACCCAAATGAGTGGGTGAATTCCCAAAAGGTTAGGTGGGCGTAGGTGGTTGGGGGTGGATAATATCATTAAATGCAGACTGTGAAATAAAACTGTAAACAATATAATGTCTTATAATCAATTCTCCCACGAATTTATATATGCAGTATTCACGTCGACTCACTGGTAAAATATCTTTGATGTAACTGTACAATTTTGGCAACTTATTTCGAAAGTAGTACCTTGTTACATTAAATGACAATATACAATCTCTCTGTATAAAAAGGCAGATTATACAAACATGCAAGATATTAATAATAATCTGTGTCGCTCAATTTCCTCCGAAAAATAACAGATTTATTAGCATTGTACACTCAGAAAAATAACATCGCTTTCCAACATCTTTTCTAATTTAACCAATACAAAATATTAGTTTTTAAAAAATGAGAATTATTTTTTACCGAATAATACGGATTTTCAACGAAATAATTTAAGTTTAAACTGAAAATGATTAATTTACAAGAAAATAATTCAATTTTCTAGCAAAGAGATGAATTGTAAACAGAAATGATTAATATGTAGCCAACAAATTCATGCTTAACAACCCTAGTAGCAAGATAACTGCAGATTGGCGCCAGCTGGGCGCCAGAAAAAGAAGAATCTGTTTGGAGCCCGGCGACCGACTTGTTCCGCTTTGGCGTGCTGTTTTGGCGCCAGAGTCTTGTATGGCAGATCCTAGCTTAGACTGTTCATGATATACACCAGACAAAATTAAAATAACGTAAAATGGTACTAAGTAGGTTTCTGTAATAGTTGTACACTATATTTCAGCCCTTTCTAGGAGAATATACTGCGGAGATGTTACTACATTTCAGACGAGACACACTGAAATATTACAAACATAACTTCTTGTCGTATAAGCTTATTGCATGTTTGGGGATACTTATGAATCGTTCAGATTTCCGATTGCTATATGTTCAACTTCAGTAATGAATTTCTACATTAATTACTTGTGTTTAAACTAAATACCAGAATCTGGTTCCTTTATTCACCATATTCTGTTTATCGTCTGGTCTGATCATTTCTGCCGCCAGTCTGGTCGACCAGAGGGAGCAGATGCTGAGTGAGACTCTGGCCTCTATCGTACAAGCCAGACGTTGCTACTAAGGAAAGTAGTACAACATTCACTTAAGTAGTTGTATTTGTAACCGAGAAGATTAATTTTGTACCGAAAAAGACGAATTTTTAACAAAATGCAAGATTGCCTAATTGAATATATTTAAATTTTCAACAAAAAAGACGAATTTTAAACAAAATAAATGAATTTCAAGCCCGACTGTTGAATTTTTGAGCAAGAAGATTATTTGTTTTTAAAATGAAAGACGAATTCTCAACAAAATATATGAATTATAAATTATTATAATTATAATGTTGATTGCAAACGGTTTATCCTACGAAACAAGTACAAGACGCAAAACAGTTTTATTTTTGCTTATCGAGCTGAAAGTGCTGTTATAAATTTGTGTTGTGAATAAAGAATTAAACTGTTTACAAAAAAACTGACCAAGATTTCGAAAACCGAACCAAGGTATTCGTAATCAGGGGACATTGTATGCTATTTTCTTCATGCTGTGAACGCAGTTTCAGTAAACAATGTAAATTCATAAATAATAATTAAAATAAAGAAAGCATATCAGAGAAGAGAGGTGGGCCAAGTGGAAAACAACCATGATCTACGTGAACACAAAACAAGGTTTATTTACCTGGCATAAAAACCCTCCACTCAGTGAGTGCAGGGAAAAGCCATTTACAATACTAATTAATATTAGGAAGCTCTCACCATCGGGAACTCACGTAATCCAAAACACGATCAATCCGCAAGGTATGAAATCTAAGGTGAAAATGATCTGGTCAGAAAGGGACACGAACGAAGAGATCAGCTCTCACAATAGGCACCACAAGAAATGGAACAGCCACTTTTGTAATCGCGAATATCAGGAACTCGACATAATTCACACTGAATACGAAAAACCCGACGGCTCACGCAGAACCCTCAAGCTCAACTGAGGATAGTTCAACAATTAGCAACAAACTCTGACCCTGCCAGAAAAAACGTTGAAGCGTTTCTTCCAAGTTATCGTCAGAGGCGCAATGCATGACTGTACGTGGTATTGAAGCAGTGGGTACCGCTGGCCGTGGCATGTCCGAATATAGCCATCTCGGAACAATCCAACCTAACGCGGTATCTTGGGCAAATGACCTTACGAAACCCAAATTTTATAAACATACCTAATCGGACAATGAGCCTGCCGCTGGTACAATAAACTCCATACCGCTCGAAGAGAAAGAAAAACAATCTTTGTGAAGTATTTAAAGAATAAATCGAAGCTAACACAAATTTATATTACAGGCATTATTTCGCTCGAACATGATGCGTGAATGGAATATTTCCGAATGTAATGATAAACTGCTGATAAAAAATGCAGTATGTGCCCAAAAGTAACACTGTGAAGTAAAACATCAGTTGCAAAACGATTGACAGTTCTCGTTTTGGACGTCCGTAGGACGAACAAGTAACATATCGATACATATGCTCATTCCAATACTCAGACACGAATTGACATTCCAACATGAAGGCACGAAGAGGCATTCTCCGATCATTGCATTCGAATGTTTAATTCTAGCAGCAATGACAACTTACGTAACACAAGAAAGAACTAGCGATTCAACCCACCCAGCAAAACCGCAACAGCTCATGATAATGGCAGTGATAGAGGGCAGAGGCGCACTAAGTGACGACGCAAGGTGGTACTAGCCGCTTTAATCGTTATGAGTCGTATTAACCCATCGGGACCGGGGTGCACCTGAATTACTCGTCCCAATGGCCATTTAGAAGGTGGATATCTGTCGTCTTTTACCAAGACGATCTGGCCCACTGAGAAGTTTTCAGATGGATTACGCCATTTGCTTCGCTCTTGGAGATGGTGAAGATATTCGGATGACCAACGTTTCCAGAAGTTGTCTCGAATGCGCTGAAGCAGTTGAAAACATGACAGACAGTTTTCAGGCACTTCAGGAAGTGAGCTGGAGTCAGTACAGACAAGTCGTCCAATTCGTTGGTGAGAGGATACAAGGGACGAGAATTTAGACAGGCCTCAATTTCAATTTCAAGTGATGCTTTGCATATTTCACTGCGGCCTCCCACAATCCACCGCAATGAGGCGCGTTTGTTGGGATGAACGTCCAATCGGTTCCTTCATTGGCATGTACCCTTGCAACTTCACCAGAAAATTCGGAGGCGGCATCAAACATTTCTCGAAGCTCTCGTGCAGCTCCATGGAAGGTGGTACCGTTGTCACTGTAGAGACGCTGACAAATACCTCGTCGACCGGCAAATCTACGATAAGCAGCCAGAAATAAAGCCGTGGTTAAGTCACTCACGACCTCGAGATGAATTGCACGAGTGGCAAACCACACAAACAGAGCGATGTATCCCTTGTATGAGCGGTGCCCCCGGCCCTCAGTTGTACGTACTTGAATCGGTCCAACATAGTCTAAGCCAGAAATCTTAAAAGGCCGAGAAACAGGAGTCCAGAGAATTCTCTGTAGATTTTGATCATCAGGATGTATCCGAATTTGGCGAGACATTTTTACTATTCG
Organism: Andricus coriarius; assembly: GCA_932066315.1. Classification (NCBI taxonomy): domain Eukaryota; kingdom Metazoa; phylum Arthropoda; class Insecta; order Hymenoptera; family Cynipidae; genus Andricus; species Andricus coriarius. The sequence continues at coordinate 6,680 of CAKNWT010285641.1, read as the reverse complement.
TCAGAAGAGCAGGACCTGCCACGAGAAATTCATTTAGGCAGTACTGTTCAGAAGTTTGTCCAGATGCGTCAAAAATCACGCGAAATTTCCACTGAGTGGGGGTGGGTAGGACTATAGGGTAATACGGAATATACCAAGCTCGCGGACTGTCTATTTGAGATTCTAGAATTTTCTCCATGTGTCCCAATTCCTCATAAACATTCATAAAATCTCGATAAGCTTCCACAAGCTTAGGATCTTTAGAAAAGCGACGGTGGGTATTCGAAAGAGAACTTAAGGCTATCCACCGAGTTTCTATGGAAGAAAGTGGGGGTTGCGATTTTAAAGGCAGGCGAACTGTATACCGTCCATCAGAGGTTCGAAAATGCTTATCTGAAAAAAGCCGTTCACAAGCTTCATCCTCTGGTTTCATTTTCTTTAAAGGGGGGCTACTTCTTCCACAGCCCAATAAAGTTGAAGCGTTTCTTCCAAATTATCGTCAGAGGCGCAGTGCATGACTGTACGTGGTATTGAAGCAGTGGGTACCGCTGGCCGTGGCATGTCCGAATATAACGATCCCGGAACAATCCAACCTAGCGCGGTATCTTCGGCAATTAATTTAGATGGTGGGAATCGGCGTAACCCTGAACACAAAACTTGACCATAGAAATCGACCCCTAAAATGATATCAATCGAGTCAGGTTCTAACAAATGAGGGTCTGCTAAATTAATATCTTTGAACAGACAAGGATGGAATAAAGTGTCATGAAGTGACTGTAATCACACTTGAGCGATGGCACGTGCAGTATCAGCCTTTGATGCACCAATGCCAGTGAGGGCAATTTTTACGCGACGTTTGGGAAGTTCGAGTAATTGCGCTATAGACTCTGTAACATATGAAACTTCAGAACCCTTATCGAGCATAGCGCGAGAACGCACTTGAGTTCCTCTAGGACCGAGAAGCATAACCTGAGCCGTAGCGAGATGTACGGAGTGTCATGAGGTCGAAAGACTTTCCGTGTTAGACGATGCACTAGTTGGAAGCACGGAATCCTCATAGAAGTTACTTGCTTCCTCCATTACAGAGCAGACATTTACAAAAGGCTGATTTACCACGCGTATTAGGGCCGGCACTTGCATGTAAAACTCGTTTCGAATTTGTGCCAGATTTTAGTGTCAACAACAATCATACTGTTCCAATTTATTGATATCTGTTGAGGCTGCAGCAGCTCTAGAGACAGCCTGAGGATTCTTGATACTAGGGTCTGGCTAACACATAAACCAACCATATTCCCCAATGCGTTACAGGCATTTCAAAATTTGTCAGCGCACACACAACACGTTGAGCTTCATCGCTAAATTCACGAAAATCTTCCGCAGATTCCTTTTTTAAATATAGCAAATCCCTCAAGGCAGTTAAGAGATTATTTACAGTCACGCGAAGGTTCGAAAAGCGCACTTTCAATGCCTGCCAGCTTGATAAATAATTTGCGTTGGTCGTAGCCACGTCTTTAACTAAATCAGCCGCGGAACACATGAGATATGCTTTTAAATACTGCAACTTCGTCGCGTTGCTTAATTGTGAGTTATCATGAACAAGACAGGAGAACAGGTCACAAAAATCCTCCCAATCTTTGTAACGACCTGAAAATGTCGGGAGATCTAACTTGGGTAGTTTCGCGCTTCAAGAATTCAAGTCAGAACTGTCTTTTTCCACCGGTCCAGGTGCAAGAGCAGAAGCAGCTATCGATGACGTATCAAATCGATCTAGAACCCGCAACATTTCGTTTTGAAAGGTTCGTAAGCATTTCCGATTTCAGCGAACACGTCATTAACTATGTAAGGATCGGTAGCGGCATTTTCCTTCACAATAATTTCAGCATGAGTCGCGCGAACTTCTTCTCAAATTTTTTCCACGGATGCGAGTCGCCTTTCGACAATATTACGCGTAAGGCTTTCCGGTGCACCTTCCTCAAATCGCGCGTGCATCCGCTTCATTTCTGCCACCCGGGAATCTTGAAGAGCCATTAACCCTTTTAAGGGTACTGGCACTTAATCAAACGGAAATGGGAATTGACAAAATAGAAAGTTGAGGGGATAATGATCCCAACACACGTAGGGCTTATAAATTGTTACGAATTAAAAGCAAAAAAGCAGATGAAGTTCCGTTAAATTCTAATTAAAGGCAATACTCGATCTTCGAACGAAATACGAGTGATGAACAACCACGATAACGCCAAGGTAAGCTTATCCAAAAACTCCACCAGTGTTACCGATGACCGGGAAATTTCACGGTTTCCGGGTAATTTCGATACTGTCGGGAATATTTCGGGTAATCGACTAATTCCGGAACGAATTGGAACAATCCATTTAAATTATATTTAATAAGTTCAATTGAATGTTTTGGAAAATGTTTCAAAAAGTAATCATCAATCATAATGAGAATCTTTCATTTGTCTGTTTCCTTTAGTTTTGCTTTAGGCTAACTTTGGCATGTAGAATGTCACTGCCCAGCCCTATCTGGGCAGGGTCGCTCTGCGTATCCAGCGATGGGCAGTGGCATTCTACATGCCAAAGTTCGGGTCACTGGTTGATACTATTTGATATTTGAGTACCTTATTGTGCATGATCCAATCCACACCAGGTCTAGCCGGAAAACGTTCCATTTTCGTCCAGCCCGCACATACCAGCTCCACGGCCATATTGGTACCATGCAACTCCGCCACCAGCTGTACACTTATTCAATATGGCGGTGTAGCTGGTATCGTTTCTGCCTATCTTAAATTTTTGTTACTTGATTCGACATAGTAAATTAATGAAAATTATATATAAAAATGGGTAAGAACTGTTTTTTGCAATATGCTGATTTTACATGGTAAAATAATCAAAATTATTCAATACAAAATGTTTAAAACTATACTGTTTAATAATTTCAACTGATTTTACAATAATAAACAAGATTCATTTAGTCAAAAATATTATAAACTGTGTTGTTTTGTAACTTATGTTCATTTTACAGTTATAAAATTTCCGGGAAATTTTCAAATTTGTCCGGGTAAAATTCGTTCCGCCGCTAAAGTGCGCCGGAACATTGTGTGGCCCCACTGTAAATTCATAAATAATCATTAAAATAAAGAAAACATATCAGAGGAGAGAGGCGGGCCAAGTAGAAAACTACCATGATTTACGTGAACACAAAACAAGGTTTATTTACCTGGCATAAAATCCTCCACTCAGTGAGTGGAGGGAAAAGCCCTTTACAATACTAATTAATATTAGGAAGCTCTCACCATTGGGCATTCACGTAATCCAAAATACGATCAATCCGCAAGGTATAAAATGTAAGGTGAAGACGATCCAGTCAGAAAGGGACACGAATGAAGAGATCAGCTCTCACAATAAGCACCACAAAAAATGGAACAGCTACTTTTGTAATCGCGAAAATCAGGAACTCGAAACAATTCACACTGAATACGAAAAACACGACCGCTCACGCAGAACCCTCAAGCTCGACTGAGGAGAGTTTAACAATTAGCAACAAACTCTGACCCTGCATTAGCACTCTAGTCGACTGCGTATGTTCACAAAACCCAAATTTTGTAAACATACCTGTTCGAACAATAAGCCTGCCGTTGGTACAATAAACTCCATACCGTTCGAAGAGAAAGAAAAACAATCTTTGTGAAGTATTTAAAGAATAAATCGAAGATAATACAAATTTATATTACAGGCATTATTCCGCTCGAACATGATACGTGAATGGAACATTTCCGAATGTAATGATAAACTGCTGATAAGAAATGCAGCATGTGCCCAAAAGTAACATTGTGAGGTAAAACATCAGTCGCAAAACGATTGACAGTTCTTGTTTTGGACAAAATCACGTACAAGTGTACATAGAATACAGTCAAATTAGCTAAAAGAAGGCCATTTTGTAGAAAATATTAGCAGCTGTTCCTATTTATTTCAACAAATACACGTGCTATAAGTTTTTTTCACGAGGAAAAGATGTGCAGGTAAATTTCATATTTGAATATATTTTTGAAAAATTAAAATTTGAAACCTTTATATACAAGCTCTCAGGTGCAACAAAGTTGCACCTGTATGTTCGCCCCTGAATGCATCAGTAGTTTTTTCTTTTCTCGTTTGGAACGTGGAAAGAAAACCCCGAGAATAATAGCTTCCTTATCTGCTCCCTGCTTCGCTAAATAGTAGAACACATTACTACAACGATGCTGTCGACGAAAATTTCTTTCTTTTCATTTTTGCATGAAAAATAGAATTTTTTTTCGAAAAAATCGACCTGTACCGAGAGTCTCTATACTCTTTAGAGTATGTATACAAAAAATCAGACAAAATGGCTTGACCGTTTGACCTGCATCCTATTTTTGTGATTTTAACTCGATTTCCAGGGCCCTTTATCTGCGGGTGAGATGCTATCCCCTTCCTTCTAAAGTCCCTATTATTGAAAAATGGATACTTGTTTTCTAACACTTTTCATACAGTGGATACTCTCATTAAATCCCGAAATATATGTAAAGGGTTATTTCGCCATACAACAATTTCCTATCATTATTTCTTTCCAAGATGATATACTTGTGGAAAACGTACTCTGGACGTCGACTTTAGTAGAAAGATTCCTTTCACATGATCGCAAGTGTCTATAGTAATATTTAAGGGCCCTGGAAATCGAGTGTAAATCCCAAAAATATGATTCAGGCCAAACGGTGAAACCATTTTGTCTGATTTATTGTACACATACTCTGAAAAGTATAGAGACTCTCGATACAGGTCGATTTTTTCGAAAAATTCTATTTTTCATGAAGAAATTAAAAGAAAGAAATTTTCGTCGACAGCATAGTTGTAGTAATGTGTTCTACTATTTAGCGAAGCAGGGAGCGGGAAGGGAAGCTATTTTTTCGGGGCTTCCTTTGCGCGCTCCAAGCGAGAAAAGGAAAAACTACTGATGTATTCAGGGGCGAACACACCGTATACGAAAAGTAGGGGCCCCTACCCAAATGAGTGGGTGAATTCCCAAAAGGTTGGGTGGGTGTAGGTGGTTGGGGGTCGATAATATAATTGAATGCAGACTGCGAAATAAAACTGTAAGCAATATAATGTCTTATAATCAATTCGGCCCCGAATTCATGCATGAAACATTCACGCCTACTCAGTGTAACTGTACAATTTTCGGCAACTTACTCCGAAAATAGTACCTTGTTACATTAAATGACAATATACAAGCTCTCTGCATAAAAAGGCAGATTATAAAAACATGCAAGATATATCAATAATCTGTGTCGCCTAATTTCCTCCGAAAAATAACAGATTTATTCGCATTGTACATAAACTTTGCATGTTTGCACAACTCAGGGGCTGTCTGCAATAACCGGTTCTAGAATTTTGTTGGACCTGAGAGCTTGTACAAAAAGGTTTCAAATTTCATTTTTTTTTTAATATATTCAAATATGAAATTTAACTCCGCATCTTTTCCTTGTGAAAAAACTTATAGCACGTGTATTTGTTGAAATAAATAGGAACAGCTGCTAATTTTGTCTACCAAATGGCCTTCTTTTATTTAATTTGACTATATTCTATGTACACATGAGCGTGATTTTGTCCAAAACAAGAACTGTCAATCGTTTTGCGACTGATGCTTTACTTCACAATGTTACTTTTGGGCAAATACTGCATTTCTTACCAGCAGTTTATCATTACATTCAGAAATGTTCCATACACGCATCATGAACGAAATGGTATACAATTATCCCCTGATTACGAATATCTTGGTTCAGTTTTCGAAATCTTGTTCAGTTTTTTTGTAAACAATTTAATTCTTTATTAACAACACAAATTTATAACAGCACTTTCAGCTCGCTAAGCAAAAATAAAACTTTTTTGCCTCTTGCACTTGCTTGAACTGATCTCGTATCGAAACCTTTGTCACGTTTCTTTGCGAAATTTGCAAGCAATTTTTCCAATTTTTCCGTATGATAAACCGTTTGCAGTCAACATGATAATTATAATAATTTATAGTTGATATATTTTATTAAAAATTCGTCTTTCATTGTCAAAAATAAATAATCTTCTTGCTTAAAAATGCAACGGTTTGGTTTAAAATTCATTTATTTTGTTTAAAATTCGTGTTTTTTGTTGAAAAATTTAAATACATTCAATAAGACAATCTTGCATTTTGTTAAAAATTCTTATTTTTCGGTGCAAAATTAATCTTCTCGGTTACAAATACAACTACTTGGTTGGATGTTGCACTACTTTCCCTAGTAGCAACGTCTGGCTTGGATGATAGAGGCCAGAGTCTGACTCAGCATCTGCTCCCTCTATTTGACCAGACTGGCGGGTGAAATTATCAGACCAGACGATAAACAGAATCTGGTGAATAAAGGAACCAGATTCTGGTATTTAGTTTAAAAACTAGTAATTAATGTAGACATTCATTAATGAAGTTGAAAATCTAACAATCGTAAATCTGAAAGATTCACAAGTATCCTGAAACATGCAATAAGCTTATACGACAAGAGGTTATGTTGGTAATATTTCAGTGTGTCTCGCCTGAAATCTAGTGACGTCTCCGCAGTATATTCTTCTATAAAGGGCTGATATATAGCGTAAAACCATTACAGAAACCTATTTAGTACCATTTTACGCTATTTTAATTTTGTCTGGTGTATACCATGACAACA
>CAKNWT010285640.1:0-11887 GCA_932066315.1 Andricus coriarius | reverse complement strand
TGTAGAACCAACACAAAGGCATTATCTGCCCAAGATGAACATCACAAATGACCTGCGTGCACTAATAGAACACCTGAACAGGAAGGTGTTACCTATGCATTTGAACGCAACACAAGCTGCGTTAGAGGTGCAAACTCTTGTATGTTGTGCAGCTGTGGCAACCGTTAGAACGTTGGGCCGCAGAACTAGGCCTACAAATGCAGTCTTTGATCCAAGAAGGGAGCGAGATCCTCCATGGAAGAACAGGTTGGATATGGACGTCAGCAAAGTAAGGTGCAAATTGGGTCGACTTACTCAATATAAAAAAGGACATAGAACCAGAAAGCTGATACAACATATTACTAAAATCATCCACCCTCGTTACATCGAGACATTAACACCAGCAACATTGGATGAGATTATAGACGCCCAACGGCAGAGACTTGATGTTCTTACTGCTCGACTGCGTCGGTACAAGAGAAGTAGTGCAAGAAGGCAACAAAATCGAACCTTTCAGGCAGATGAAAGAAGGTTCTACCGTGAGCTGAGTGTAAAACAAAACAACTAGCAAGACACCAACGTGCCTCAATTGGAAGAAATGACTAACTATTGGTCAAGTGTTTGGGGGAAAACGAACAGTAGCAATTTCAAGTCTGCGTGGTTCTAACTAGAGAAGTCAAGAGCTAGCAATAACCCTGCAATGGAGCTGACTAACATCACAGCTTTAGATGTTTCCACCGTTTTGAAAACAACAAGTAACTGGAAAGCTCCAGGTGCGGACATGGTGCACAACTTCTGGTACAAATACCTGACTAGTGTGCATCCTGCGTTGGCACGTTGTTTTCAGAAGATCATCGAACAACCAGATCTGATGTCAGGCTTTATGCTCCAGGGTACTACGTATATGTTGCCTAAAACACCAGATGCTCAAAATCCATCTGATTTTCGACCGATAGTCTGTCTTCCAACAATATATAAATGTCTTACAGCTATCATAGCAGATAAGGCATATTCTCACTGAGACGAGAATGACATACTTACAGTAGAACAAAAAGGATGTTGTAAAAGCTCGCGAAGCAGTAAAGATCTAGTCACAATAGACGCGGTTGCCATGACGCAAGCTCGTAAACACCAAAGAAACTTGCACATTGCATACATTGACTACAATCAAGCGTTTCCTTCCGTAACACATGACTATTTGCTTGAAGTCTTAAAAATATACAAAATTTGCCCACGCATCATTGAATTCCTAAGTCGTGCAATGATGCTTTGGGGCACAAGAATCAAGTATTTTGATCATGGACAATCAAGGATAACTAGATCAATACGCATTACGACGGGTATATTACAAGGAGACTCCTTCAGTGCATTATGGTTCTGTTTAGCGTTGAACCCGGTCAGCAGAACACTAAATAGCATGTCTCATGGGTTCCGAGTACATGATAACGAGGATGGTCATCAAGTGACCCATCTTCTATACATGGATGGCCTGAAGATATACGCCAGTTCGGACCAGAAACTGCAGCCAGTGATCGCTGTCACAAAGCAGTTTTCCAATGATATCCACATGGAGTTCGGACTAGATAAGTGCAGAACAGTGCATTTAACCAGAGGAGAATTAGGGACCGCAGAGTTGGAGAACGATTTCGAGAATGACATCGACGCAATGGCAGAGGGAGAGTCATATAAATACCTGGGTATTCTTGAATCTAAGGGTATTCAGCATACGATAGTTAAGAAAAGCCTAACGACTGCCTTGACTACAAGACTCAGATTGGTTCTGAAGAGTTCTCTTAACTCGGCAAACAAGATCAGGGTAATCAACATCTATGCCACCCCTGTCCTTACGTACTCCTTCGGGCTCACCAAATGGTCGAACACCGACCTTGATCGATTAAAGAGAATCGTCCGCGTAGAAATGAAGAAACACCGAACGCACCACCGTAATTCGGCGATTGAAAGGGTAGTTCTACCACGACATAGAGGGGGTAGGGCCATTGTAGATGTCAGAAAACTGTGTGAATCACAAGTTACACAGTTGCGAGACTATTTTAACAGCAAGCGAGATGTGACGCTTTACAACACCATCTTTAAAGCTGATCTTGACTACACGCCCTTGAATTTGTCCTCAGAGGAGGCCTTGAGTACCAGGGCAGAAACCATAGAGGAATTAAAAACGCAATGGAGACAGAAAGCCATCCACGGCGAGCACCCCAAAACGTCAGACCAACATGAAGTGGATAGTGAGGCATCCAATATTTATCTGAGAAAGGGCGTTCTGTATCCAGAAACGGAAGGATTCGTTATTGCGATACAGGGCAGGGTTGTCAGCACGAGAAATTATCGAAAACACGTGCTACATCAAGACGTGGTTGATCGGTGCCGATTATGTGGAGATACCAACGAATCCATCGAGCATATCATTGATGGTTGTCGCGTAATGGCTCAAAGAGAATATGCGCACAGGCGCATATTCTCCCTGGTTGCCATTTCACCAGACACCAAAGGGACCTTCAACTGTGTCAGACCGGACATGCTCCTGAGAGATACGAGAACTGGGATCGCCCAGTCGCATCATTAACATTGTGGCTCATCTGACCTGGCTTAGGACAGTGCACTTTCTCTCCGGAGATTCCGACTCCATTCTGCTTTTTTGCGGTGTTGAGGCCCCCGTTCGAGTCCGTTGATGAGGCGCTCAGAGCGATAGAAGAGTCCCTATACATTTTGGTCCCATGACTGCGCGCGCGAGGCTTCCGCATTACCCTGGATAAGTCTTCCCTTAACTTGTTCTTAAGAAAAAGAATTAGGACGGAGGGTGTATCTCTGGTGTTTGACGGTAGGACCTTCGAATGTCAATGAGTCCCCAAATACCTGGATATAGTCTTGGATCGCAGGCCACTAGAACCACTAGAACAACGAATCTCTTCAGAACATTGGCTAGAGTTAGCTGGAGTGTGGATCCGATGCTACTGACGATGGTGTGCTAAAATAGTAATACTGGATTGTGTAAGGATGACGCGTATCGAGGTGCTGCTATCAGAGGTGAACTAACCTGTGTTGGGAACTAGAAGGAGGTTGCTGGCCAAGCACTTCTTGATGAGAAACTATGCATCAAGGGACTGCTCTATTATATCTAAATTAAGGTTGCTGGTCGCAAGATGCAATAGAACCGATTGTCACATGTGTATAGACTTTTTCGGTTTGGTAGGAACTCTTACCGGCATGCTTCCCTCCGTGAAGAGAATCAAAAGGTCGTTTGAGCCGGGTTTCTTTGACTGGGAGTGGTCAGAAGCGAACTAGGAGGTTCCCTATGACCGAATTTGGGTTGAACTTAGCGGGTGGCCTCTATACGGAATTTGGGTAGCGAGCGAGAAAGATATTCTATGACCGTAGTCTCAGCTTTATTGACGAATCGGTCTGGGAATCCCCACCTGGGGCTGCCACTACCTTCTTCTGTCCCCAGTCTCGAGTTAATTATAGGATTTTAATATCTATGACCTGGTGTTAAAACCTGACTAGGAGACTGTGCGAGCCATTACACAGTTCGTCGCGAGTTACCACAGAGTTATTAAATTAATCCTGCAATTTTTTTCAGCCATAAACCTGTGAAAGTAATACGCCTTGTATTCCTCACCTTTCCTTCTAAACGAGATTTCTTTCGTGTAGGAGAAGAGAACGCCGAGAGCACCACATTTATCGCTCAAGACAGACAACTAACGCGCGACTACCATCGGCCTTTTCTGATAGAAAAGATCTCTATGTTACCCAATTACTCCTTCCCTTATTAGAAAGATTTACCGACATGGCTTCATGTTTCACAAGTAACCTCCTCACTTGTGGTAAACTAGAAGAAGAAGATAAAGAAGATGATGTATTCCTTTGTCTATCCACGTATATATTTTTCCACATATCTCTCAGTCAATCCAAATTCCCGTCTATCTTTCTTAATCTGCTATTCTCTATCTCATCGTATCCTATATCTATCAAAGTTTATCTTTATTTATCCATTTTTAAATCTAAATTGAAGTCTATGTTTTCCATCCCCTATTCTCTATCTCACCCTTCCCAAGGATCCTGAGCTTGTGGACATAAGTGCTATTAGACGTCTTAACACTAGAGAGAACTATTCATACCTGGACGTGCCTCAAAGCTGTATTTAGGACGTGACATCACTTAAAGAGTCTCTCCGAAGCAGATACACACATCTTCTTCGGCATATTTGGTCTTCAAATCTGTTGGCGTTGAACAAGGTATCTGCGAATAATATGCTTGCCGTCCCCGTTCTACTCTACTCATTTGGGGTGAGTCACTGGATGAAGATAGAGCTTACGGCCCTTGATATCACCACACGTAAGATCATGCATATATGCATCAAACCTTGCATATAAATTCGTCTGTTCCGCGATTATACATCTCACGCCGTCAAGGCGGACGCGGACTTCTGAATATCCAATGTTTCCATAAACGAATTGTTCTAAGTACAGCTTACATCGTTGCAAATGGAAAAGTGCTCTGCGATAGGTGCAAAGCTTGTCACGTACACGTATAGTACCAAGAACACATACTATCTGGATTCTCCATCCATGCGGAAACAACGTATATCTAAAGACATAATGCGGCCATGAGAGTGCTTTATTACCATCGTTGTCGATCTTACGATGTTGGCCGCAAGCCAGCTCTGCCGAACGCTTCAAGGGAGATAGAGTCGATTGTCCAAAACGAGAAGTGCCAAATTTTCTGGAACTACGATTTTCGTATAGTAATCTCCGTTGCACACTCGAGGCCTGACATTGTTCTCCATGACTTCGAGAAACGAACCATATTCGTGATCGAATTCTCGGCTGCGGGCGGATACAATGTCACTGCCCAAGGTGGAAATGATATCGACCTGGCATCCGAACATAAAACCTTCTTTACCTGAATTTAGCCCGGATGATCTGATAAAAGCAAAAGTTTGCTCCTTCGACAAGGCCTGTTTTTCTACATTCCTGTGAAACTTTCCGTGCATTTTCTTGTCGAGTAGCACTTGATGGAATTTTTCAACTTCTGCTTTCTAGTTCTCTCCAGTGTTAAGGTGTATAATAACACATCCAATCCAAATCTCTCCTGTGTACTCCTTGACGATATTTATAGCAGTTTGAAGTTTTCTTTTACCAGATGCATAGATCTTCAGGTCATCCATATAAAAAACATAAGTGACCTTATGCTCGCGATGGTTAGTACCGCAACAGAGAGATGTAGGCAGAATTGTGATAAAAAAAGCAAAGGGCTCATGGTATCGCCCTGATAGACATCCCTCTCGAAGGTGACGTTTTTCGTTGTCACACGATAAGTTCCAAATGAGATAGTGAATCAATTTTTCCTAGTTTATCTAGTTTTCCTATGAAAAGGTCCAATCGAAAGCTTTCCGGTAGTCAATCCAGGCCATGGACAGGTCGCCCTAAAGGGCTGCAGCGTCTTTACAGACTCACCTGTCAATTAGCAGGTTCTCTCGATATCGTGCTACACCTGTTTTCGAGCCACGTTGTTCATACATCTCTCGCAACACAGACTCAATTCTTCAAACAAGCCTGTTGTTTAGGATAGCTATAAAGATCTTATACAGTGTGTCCAGCCAAGTTATTGGCCTGTAATTCTCTGGGTTGGACAAGTTGCCTTTTTTGGTTTGAAGTATAGTGCATCCTAATACCAGCCACTGCGAATGGGCGTTTCCGACTTTAAATATGAGGTGAATATGCGGGCCAAATGTTGTTGTGTAAAAGTAAACTTCTTCCACCAGAAGTTCTTGATACCATCTGGCCCTGCAGCGGAATACTTCTTCGTGCCTTTAAGTGCTTGTTTCACCTATTCGGCAGTGATTGATGGACATTCCTCCTCAGATGTTATGGGGTTGTCGCAAAACTCCTTGAAGCGGATGATAATATCAGTATCTTCGTTCAACTCCAGTGTTTTTGGGATCTTGTATACCTCTTTTCAAAAAGTACCTACCTCGTTGGGCTTGGATGAATTTTTGACAAAAAAAAGGTTATCACTGAAGAGGCGAGATGGGTCAGCGAGAAACTGTTGATTCTCCCTGATCTAAACCTCCCTCTTCTGTATTCTCTTCCTTGCGTCAGATAACACCCGCATTTTGTCAACAATGTGATACTTGATTGTCAGTAGCTTTGATTTGTTCAATGTATGATTGAAGATCCTTAGTTCTTGAGCAAACTTTCAAACCCTTTCCGTGAACGGCCTACCAGATGTGATGTAGTCAATCACACATTGAACACGGCACGCATTCTGTCTTACCCATCCAATGTTCTTGTTCAGTTGATACAAGTGTCTTTTGGTCTTTTCATCCATCGTCGGTTTTAGCCTTCGATTTGAATCAGCCATTGCTCTCGCAGCACCATAAACTGAAAAATTGATGGTCCAGAGGTCGGACTCGTCGGAGATATCCTCACGGAGGGAGGCATCCATTTCAGCCAGATCTTGGGTCTTCGGAGGAACCTGTATGTCAATGTTCCTCTTTGTCCTGAAACCGTTATCTCTGAGTGTGTTTGGCACCACAGCGTGTGCATACGCGCCATAAAGCCTCCGGGAACAGAGATAATGCTGGCATCGTAGCAGTTTAGCTAAAACTTTTTGGTGGTTTGATGGTGTTATTGCTGTTCCCACGAGCAGCTGGGGAAAGGTTTTGTCCGTTCTTGTGGAGTCCCGCATGCAAGGATAAGGCTGCATACTCTCAGAGGTCGCCCGGTGTCCCAGAGTCACCGTTTATAGATGTAGGTGACGATCGGATAGAGAAGAGGAGATTAAAAAAGATAGACGGGAATTTAGATTGACAGAGACATATAAAAAATTGACATGAATAGATGAAGGATACGATGATACAGAGAAGGGGGGGGGGATTGAAGCAGGTAGATGTGAATTCAGATTGACCATGTAATAGAAACAGATAGACGTTGATGGAGGTTGGATACGATGAGATAGAGAAGAGGAGATTGAAAGAGACAGACGGGAATTCAGATTGACAGAGAGCTAAAAAAAGATTGACATGAATAGATAAAGGATAGGATGAGATAGAGAAGAGGGGATGGAAAAAGATAGGCGGCAATTCCGATTGAAAAATATATAAAAAAACATAAACGTTGATATATGTAAGATACAATGAGATCGAGAATACGAGATGGAAAAAGATAGACGGGAATTCAGATTGACAGGGAGGTATGTAGAAAAATATTGACGTGGATAGAGAAAGTATAGGATGAGATAGAGAAGAGAATATTGAAAAATATAGATGTGAATTTAGATTGAAGAATAGATAGAAAAAGATAAACGTTCATAGATGTATGATAAGATAAGACAGGGAAGAGGATACTAAAGAAGATAAACGTGAATTTAGTTTGAAGAAGAAATAGAAAAATATTGCCGTAGATAGATAAAGGATAAGATAAGATAGAAAAGAGGGGATTGAAAAAGATATACGGAAATTTAGATTGACAGAGATAGAAGAAGATTGACATGGACAGAGAAAGGATAGGATGAGATAGAGAAGAGTAGATCTCTATCTTTTTACCCCCAGCAGGTTTGGCTTTGTTCACTGCCGTACCTCTTTAATACATTACGATTTGTGAGCAAACCATACATCTGTTTAAGAGGACGAGTCGTGCGGGCGAAAAAGCCACTAACTTTGGTTAGTATAATTATTTGAACATGCAATCTGTGTTATGTATTTACAAAAAACACGTTAATGCTAAAAAGTTTCAAATTTAATACAAAAATAAATATTTTTTGTAATTTTGCTTTGTTTCCGATTTGAAATGAAAAAAGTGAAGGTAAGTTTGAAAATCCTGTGGGAGGCGATCGACACTTTCAACAAATTGTATATTTGCGCCTGTTTTCGTCCTTATCACCTTAAAACAAAGATTTTTTTGAGCAATTGAATGACGAACCACCGTTCTCGTAAGATAATGTATTGTGAATGTATACTTTCTCTGTTTGAGTGTTGAGAATCACAATCACTCAAAACTGTCATTAAGGTGGAAGCTTTATTTTTACGCTAGAAGAAAAATTAGAGTTGTACGATGATTACCATAAATTAACGTACGATGAGCAGTCAGCATTGTTGGTTCGATGCATGAATGTGATAGAATCATTTAGACGACGGAAAAGTAAACAAGATGCGACATCGTGTAGAAAGTGCAATGTAAAGTACAACATCACGAAGTATTTCAGAAACTTGAGACTTTTTCCATTAATCAATGATTCATTCCATTGTTGGAAGCACATTTCAAATTCGTCTTCTTAGATACCTGCTGGCGCCGTCGTGACATTGCGTTTTACGTCGCCCATATCGTCAAAACGCTTTCCGTTTAAGTCCCTGTTCATCCTAGGAGCACAAAGAAGTCCAAGGGAGCCAAATCTGACGAATAGGGCGCGTGGGTCAAGGTAGTCGTCTTCGTTGAGGCTTGAACGGGACGATCTCTTTGCTCCTCGGTAAGAAGTCTGGGCACAAACTTTGCTGCCACTCTTCGCATTTCCAAATCAACGTTCAAAATGCGCTGAATTAAACTCCAGGACAACCCGGATAAGTCTTCGAGTTGGTCCATTGTCCTGCGTCGATCTTCGCTGATGAGATTACGGATTTTGCCGATGTCGTCCTCGGTTCGAACAGTTGAAGGACGACCAGAACGGGGCTGATATTCAATGGCTATTTCCCCCTTTTTAAACCGCGGAAACTATTCGTACACTTTAGTTTTACTTAGAGCATGTTCTTTGTAGGCTGTTTGCATCATCACAACAGTTGCCGCTGCATTCTTGCCTAGCAAAAAACCAAACTTCACAGCCGCATGTTGTTCGTGAGAATCATCCATTTTTTCGCGTCACGAGTGCACTAAAGTGACACACACAGAATTGCCAGAGAAACCACCCTCGTCGTTGTCGGGTGACACCACTTGCCAGATGGACTCAGGAGAGATTATATAACAGCTCCCTAGCGGCGCGATCTGGTACTATTATATAAGTACACGATGCGCAGCATTACGATCCTGATTGTTTTAAGATCCCCCATCGTATTGCTAGGAAACTGAGTTCTGAAACCACAGACGTTTTAGCAGAGAGAAGTCTCATGAGAAAATAAAATGAGCCGTTCATTATATCAGCGTATATTTTTTACAGACTTCAAGCTGCGATTTAATGCTCATCGATTGAATACGTGCAAAACTTGTGACATGCTGTAAGTAAAAATTATTGCTGCGGGCACAGAAGAAGAGAAGATGGAACTTGAAGCAGAAAGCCAAGAACGTCAAGAAAAATCTGAGGGGTGTTATAAACTTTTGAAACAGGACACAGAAAATGCAGCAGGTTCTTTTCTGCCTAAACTTGAAGAATTCTAGTGTCTTTTATCAACGAAAACTATCCTACTACAGCTTCTGTATCCATGCCGTTGGGAAAAATCAACCAAGAATGAATTTATGAGAGGAGGGAATCGAAAAGAGAGGATTTGCTGAGCTTGCTTCGTGTACCTCAAACTTAGTGCTGGACGAGTTACAAGTACTGCAACCAGGTAAAGAACGAAAATTGATAGTCTGGTCTGACCGCTCTGTGGGCCAAAATAATAACTGGCGTCTTGTTGCTCTGTAATCTGTACTGATGTCTAGTACTATGGGGATACTTCACTGAAGTTCATACGAAGTTTCTAACGACAGGACACGGCTTTCTTCGTTGTGCTCGAGATTTTTCGCAAATAAAATGGATGAAAAAAAGTTATGATGTTACCAGTCCATGCACGGAGAAACTTTTGGTTGTAAAATTCGATATTATAATATTTATTTTTACAATAAGACAATAGCAATCAAGGATATATCAAGGATATATCGTCACTATTTCAAGAATTATTATTGTGAATATGAAACTGCGAAGTTACCAAGTTTATTGGAATATAATGTCAAATGATTCAATAATTGAACTCATACCAAAAGAAAGTTTCTATAATCCCTAGAAAAGACTTTGCAGTGTACAAATCACAGTAGAAAAAAAACTGCCATAAAATTAGGTATTAATATTTTTTCTAAGCCAAAATAGAAAAAGTCGTGTTACAAGAAAGCAGCGCTGGTCGGAATCGAACACGGGTTACGGGGCAGCAGGACGGCGACTTTTTCCCGTGATAAAACAAATTATGAGATTTAGGAATTTGGTCATCCTCATGGACCTCGGCGCATGTAACGTCATTCGGCACTGAATTTCCTATGTTAAATCGGAATTTTCGCAAAATATTATATTCATGTGTTTTCCCTCTCATTGCCCCGTCCAATTGAGAATAGTAATTTTTCTAATCTTTTTTAAAACTTATGTTATATAAACTGATAGTTATTGCAACTACGATTTTATTATTTAATTTGTGAATATCACATTTTCCCAACTTCAATTTAATATCGTAAATATTAGTCTTTACAACTCTAAATGGAAATTATTAAGTTTAGAGTATATTTACAATTGATATGGAAAAAGTACTTCTTCGTATCGATGTGGCAATTAAAACTGTTTTCTTGACTGTATCTTAGATTGCCATCGAACTCTTATAAAGATAAACATTATATTGCAAAATCTTACAAACAATAGTTTCTTTGTGTGAGACGCCATACACTTTTTGATGAGAAAAGACAACAAAATGGTGACCAATCTTCAGCCAACGAGTATGTTTTGCAAGGCTTGCTGAAGATATACCACGCTTGTATGATGAACCACTAGTCACAACAGAAAAGAAGGAGATTTTCAACATATATGAATTTCTAGAACCTTAACACAGAGAATTTCACGAGGGCTTTCAAAGAATCGAGGCTAAGAAGATGTAATTTTAAATTGTCTGAACGCGGGAATGATAAGGACTTTCCAATACCAATGTATAGATTTCTGGGTCATGCCAACAGTCCGAGGTTTCTCCATTTTTCCTTAGATCACAATAAAGATTAAATTTATAATCACCTATACTTTTAGGGCGCTATTAAATATATGAAAAATAAAATAAATTTAAAAAAAACTAAAAGTCTTATTGTTAATGCCACATATCGTCAAATGTAATTCGATTTTTATTATTTAAATTTTTTGTTCCTTCAGTATCCGAAAAGTTTTTAAATTTCATATTTCAGAAGATACCCTAACAGTCTGCGACGAATTCAATACGATGATGCGGCAGAAGAATCTTGCACCCTGAGGACAGGGAGCGACCCAAGGACGATCGCCTTCTGCATTTTTCCCGCAAGGGTTTCAGCATTTTGTTGACACGCAGGGATGCTTTTCAGGCTATTCAACAGTTAAACCTTGGCACCTCCAAGAGCGCCGATGATCAAGACGATAAGCTTAACAGAATATTCCGGGTATAACCGTCGAAACTCCCATATAAGGTATTTATACCTCTCATTCTTTTCTTTAACCTTGGCTATGACGTTTTTGTCAGCTGGTACCGAAAATTCGATAACGAACATGGTTCGTTTCTCGAAGTCAAGGAGAACTATGTCAGGCCTCGAGTGCACAACAGAAAAAATTGTCGAGAATATCTGCAGTATATGCGGCACTTCTCATTTTCAACAATTAAGGCGCCTTCTCAGCATTATAAAATGGTTAGGCAGTTTCCGGCCGCACGGTTGAATATTTTTGTCTGATTTTTCGCATACTGCAGCTACGTATGGTCTCTTTTGCTGCTAAGTCTCGCTTTTTTGAAAAAATGTTTATATTTGAAGTTATAAACAAAAGAAAAGAACAATAGAAAAAAATGCAGTAAATCTCAATACTAGCTGAGTCTGTATTTTCGAGATATAGCTCGTGGACCCTCTTGAAATTTACGAGGCAGGCTCCCCGGAGAGCGAGTGGAGACTCGAGAGCGTGTCGAATTACACGATAAGAATGACCCTTCCCTTGTTATGAG
>CAKNWT010285637.1:0-16120 GCA_932066315.1 Andricus coriarius | reverse complement strand
GTCGTGCTTTTGTTTTCCATTTTGGCAGTAATATATTACGTACGGATGGAGAGCGGCTTGGTTATTTGCCCAATGATGGCCCTGGATTGCATTTTGCACATGAAGCGTGCAATTTTCTGCAAAATTTATGCTTATCACAAGTTCCCCTTCTTTGATTTCATTATTCTCTTGGCTAAAATACGAAGCTTGCGACTTCGCAAAAAAATCGCGTTTTACAAGAACCGGCAAGCACAAGCCTGTGAACGGCGCCTCTCGTGCGGTCACCGCGGCATGCGGCTCGCGGCGCTAAACAATATTATTTATCATTAATCCAAAGAGCGAACACAAAAAAGTTGAAACGGTTTCTCGATCGTAAGCGTTCAGGCTTCCCACTACTTAAAAAAAATTTCAAATATCGTGTGTAGAACAGGGTCAAATCGCCATTTGTTTATTAAAAAATGATATAAATTAGCATCAATAACAAATAGCACATTTTTCAGAATTTTATTGTTAAATGCATTTATTTTTCACCATTCCCTGAAATTTTCATCAATTTTCCATGAATAGTTTACGAAATAATAATTTGTTAATCAAACGATGCAGAAATGTTTAATCGGACATTGTAAATAAACAAATGGATTTTTCTCAAAAAATTTTATAACGTGCTCTTATACTAATGAGTAGATTATTTTCCAATACTTAGTTTTAATTTTTCTTCCAACATCAAAAATCGAAGGCTCACTTGAGAAATTTCTACTCATCTCTAAAATTTTTTTTTTTGTATAAAGTTTGAAATTAATTTGATATTGTTACGAAAAACTATTAATATTAGTCACGACATAAAAAAATAAAAACACGTAGAAGATAAAATTACCGACACTGCAAAAATGGCCGATGCTGCATAAAAAAGAGATCCCCGCTTCAGTATCTTAGAAAATGAAAAAACTGGATTTGGCCATCTAATTTGAACATGTTCTTCGTCCTATATTTCGTCATTCTAGAAAAGAATAACTGTATAAGAATTACTACTTCAACTTCATGGAAGAACTAAAACAAGGGGTATGTTATTGTTCTATAAAATTTCCACAGAATCAAAATAATTTGACTTTTATTTGCTTTTTACACAAGAAGTTGGAGTGACGCATCAACGCGTTCACGAGCGCGTACCTAACCGCTCACTGTCCGACCATTCACCGCGAAATGGGAATTTTGGGTAGTGGCAAAAGCACGTGCAACTGCTGTGGTTTGCGGATGAACTTGATGTGCATTCAGAACACGAAATTGCAGAAGCGCGAGCTTCATACTAGATTCGAACAAACCAGAAAGTATTTGCTGTATTCTGTCAAGATAACGTCTTCTTTTGGCATCAATAGCAGAAGCTGCTATCAAATTTTCAAAATGAACGTTTTCACGGTTCGGCGCTTTGGAATTGGTCCAGCTTAAAAATTATTTTTACTTTTGTTCATCTGAAATGGAGTACCCTTTATGAAAATTTTAGACTATTATTCAAAATAAAATGTCTTTGAAATCTAAATTATTGTATGCTCGACTGTTTGTTCTGTTCATTATCTTTGGTCTGCTTGCTCCAGGCAAGACCAAACGTGCAGTTATGTCAACGATGAAGGTCTACGTCATGCACGGTCAAACATGTTGATTCAGAAACAACTTGTAGAGTTTTAAAATTCGTAAAAATTGATGTCTAGGTTATACAATCGAGAATATGAAAGAATTTAAAATAATTCTAAAATTTATGAGTTTTAACACTGCTGTTAATGTTTATTTTCATTCTCACAGATAAAAAAAATACGAAACGTATTCAAGAATATGAATCATATAAAATGATTGCCTATTTTTAAATTCCCGGTGCCCCACGCCAATGGTGCTTAAAAGCGCAGTTTATAAGGTTCATGTGAAAATCCTTTGTAACCAGTGTTCTCCTAAATCACAATACATAGGCATCTGAAACTTAGCAAAAACATTCCCTATGGCTTGAGGAAGGTTTAGCTGTAAAAAAATTTGTAAACTTTATGTTCAGTTCTTTGATATATATGTAAAATAAGAAATTTTAAAAGTTCTTCCTAACTTTTGTTCCTTTAGAATTAAAAATAGTAATTCACGCCAATAAAAATCTGTTTAGCACAGCTAGATCCTTTAAGTGACTTTTTATCTATAGGTAGATTTCTTCTATTCTTTTAAACACAATTTGGTAAAATATTCAAGTATCACGGCCGGAAAGTTTTGTAATAATAATAATTAATCATAAGAAATAGAAAATAAAAATAAATAATAAATAAATAATAATAAAATAATAAATAATTATATAACATTTATACTCAACAATAAATCAACAAGTTAACAGATCATATCCACCCGGGTAAAAATAATTCGGCTTGGCTACGTCTTCATCCAAGGCATAGCCAAGACATAGCTAAGACGTTTTTGCAAGTCTCGCCTGTGGCCGCCAGCGATACTTCATTTTCCATCTTCAAATCAAAATTTTACGTCTCCAAGTCGAACTCAAGATAAAGACAATAAAAGGTTCCCAAACCTCCGACGATCATCACTACCCTGCTTTAAATTTTACAGAATGGTTATATTATTTATCATCGTGGTATTTATTTGTTATGTATTAATAATTTTGTTAAGCTGCAATAATTACACTCTTTGGATAGCAAATTTAAAAATGTTGTCAATTTTTTCCTATCTTCAACAGTCCTCTGGATACTTAAAGAAAATGACAGTTAAAATGTTTTTACAGAAAATTTTATATGCCTGTATTTCTTAAGATTGACATGTTCTGAGTTTTGAATTAGCAAATAACTTATTAAAAAATTATAAGTTTTATCGGTTGTGAAATTTTAATCCTTAGTAGGTGTCATATGTTTGGTCTCAACCGAGTTACCTGATTCCTGGAAATGTCAGGCCCTGCCGGTGGGGTCCATAGTTTATAGGGGTCGAAGTATAATGGACACTAAAATTTACAAACGAAAACCTTTATAGTTTCGACACTGGGAAAATGTTATGGTCATAAATTGGTAATATAAATTACTTTAGAAAAAATACAGAATATTTATCAAGACTTACACTTCTCGTCTTAAGAAAAGTCCACCTCGACTGGTCTTAAGTCCTACAATAAAACTTATTATTTTAAGACAAGTCCGCCTGTGCTTGTCTTCAAAACTTGCCGTAAACCTTAGCCATAAACTCAAGACTTACATCTCCGGCTTCTAAATATCAACTTTCGCCGCCAGCGAGACATAGCCGTCTTGAAGATGAGCTCAAGGCAAGCCAAGACAATCGTAAAGATTAGATATTTGTAAGAAACAACGCAATAGACCAACATGACCTGTACACATCAACTTTCGCTCAACAAACAGGCGCACGTCAACTAAAAAGCCATAAATTAATCAACAAGGCAACCATAAAAATTAGAAACATTTTTAATCCTATACGTTTACAAATGCTGGCACTTACAGCACTTTTACAATGCAGTAGACTAAAATCAGCAAACTAAATAAATTTTGCAGAACTAACACAACAAACAGGCATACATTAATTAAAGAGCTATAAATTAATCAACCATCCAATCCTAAGAACAGCCCACATTTTCAGTCCCATACGTTTACAAAATTCTGGTATCTTTACTACTCATCTTATTTCTGTGCAACGGACACCAACATCTTCGTCAGAAACCAAAATATTTGATACAAAAACCATAAATGGTGAGCCTCCCACAACTAATTAAAAAAATATATGCAAACTGTATGCCTTGTACGCATCAGAAGATCTCACCCTTTGACATCTAGGAAGGGATACTATATATTTTGGTAACTTTACCATTGCCCATATTTCGGCACTTCACGATTTATATTCACTGATTGGCTATTCTACGTTACCACTACATGTAGAACTGCTTACTCCTTTGATACATAGTAAGGGGTATAGTGTATTATAGCCACTGCGACACTTTGCATATGCGGGCATACATATGAACCTCAACGCCCATTGAATAATTAGGCTCTTACCACTCTTCTACATAATTGATTATCAACGCTGATTGGAACTTAGATGATTTCCTACGTCTAATATCACTCACCCCTACGGGAATCTGAGGAGAGACCTTGTGCAAAAATACTGCAGTTTTGGAAACAGTGATCAGTTTTTAGAAGTTTAAAAGCTGAGACAGTTTAAAACAACAGTCAGCATAACAACAGAAGAAGCTTAGAAACCCTAAACTCCAGTCCAAAATACACGGCCCGTCAACCGACTAGCATCAATATTTCTTGAATCTTGAAAGTTTCCATTCTGTGCGAGAGTCCCAAAGTCAACTATTTTATCGAACATCAAAGGAGCACCTGCGGCCCCCATTCAAGGTCCTGAGAATTGAAAGGATAGCCACTTTCCATTTCAACGAACGACAGGGTGAATACGCATCAAGAAAGTAAATACATCCGTAAGTAGTTAATTATTTGACACATTTTATCACCTGTTTTGCTTTTCAACTCATCTTCCAACCTTAAATCTTTTGTATTATTCACTTAAGACTTTTGATCATTTATATAGTTAATTAATTGAATAAGTCTAAATTACCTTTTATAATTTAAATTCTTGTGTAATCAGTTTATTTCTAGTAATTTGGTAGTTATCATCATCCCTGTTGTCTAGTTTTTTTTAATTAGATGCTCAAACGAGGAACAACCGTTTTGTAAATAAACAAATAAATAATAATTATTATAAATAAATAAATATATATAATATAAATATATATATATATAATATATATAATATAAATATATATAATATAATAAATAAAAATTCTGTTGGGACGTAACACAAGGTAAACATCTGCAGAAAACTCGATACGAATAGTGGTTTTTGGGCTGCAAATTAAATTTGTGGCAAGTCACATTCCAAGAAGTCACATTGTCGCACCTTTTATTCGGGAAAATTGGAAGTCCAACCAAAATTGGTAAAAGTCCAGCAAGTTACATTTGCGAAGTTACATATGCGGTGAGTGACATTTGCGGCTAATTCCACTTGCGGGCAGTCACATTGCGGAATCTCTCATTCAGAAAAAATCGATGTCCACTAAAAATTGGCAAAAAAAGCAAAAAGGCACTGTCATTAGTCACAGAAATAGTATAGGTCACACCCCAACCCATTTCCAACGTCTCGTGGAAGTAAGAAGATATTCCACTAATGTTTGCTAATTTATTGTGGACTCCAAATTGACTTGCCGCATGTGTGACTCGCTGCAAATCTGAATTGTCACAATTTTTTCAATTTTTTGTAGACTTCAAATTTTCCCGAATGAGTATTGCCGCAATGTGACTTTCCGGAAATGCGACTCACCACAAATATTATTCTCTGCTAATGTGTCTTGCCGCTAATGTGACTTGACGCACATGTGATCTTGTAAAAAATATGACTTTGTCAAAAATGTGACTTGCAACAAATGTGACTCAGCACAAATATGACTTGCCGCAAATTTTACTTGTCGCAGATGTGAATTACGCAAATGTGACTTGCCACAATGCGACTTGCTGCAAATGTGGCTTGCCGGGTGTTGGCACGAAGCGAATCTCATGAAACTCGCTTGTATATGGGTATCATCCCGGGTGAAAGTATTTGGCCTTGATTTTGACTTGAACGCCTTCAATATGTCTTCAAGACCATCATGTCTGGCTCCGTATCACCAGCCACACATTGGAGATATAAGGACTTCTCTCTGTAGCTGTAGCTGTGCCAAGACAAGCCCAGGTTGACCTGCCTTACGACAAGAAGTGTACGTCTTGATAAAAATACCGAATTGTTCTTAAAGAAAATTATATTACCACTTTGTGGCTCTAACATTTGCCGGGGTCAAGATTACAGAAGTTTTCGTTGGTAAATTTGATTGTTTATTATACTCCGAAGTCTATCAACTATGGACCCCACCGGCAGGGCCTACCATTTCCAGGAATCAGGTAGCTCGGTCAGGACCAAACAGTTGACATCTGCTGAGGATTAAAATTTTTCAACCGCTAAAACATGCAATTTTTCAATAACTGATTTTTAATTAAGAAATTCGCAACCTTTCTGTCTCATCAACTCCAGGCGTATAAAATTTTACATAAAAAGATTAAAACTGTCATTTTCTAGAAGTGTTTAATGAACTAATGGAGATAGGAAAAAATGGACATGATTTTTAGATTCGCCATCCTAAGAACATAATTATTGCAGATAAATAACCTTATTAATACATAAAAAATTAATAACTTGGAAATAAATAATAATTCTATTAAGTTTAAAGCGGATTGGTGATGAACCTCAGAGGGTCTAAAGAAATTAAAAATAGTATGGTTCCGCCTTACGAGATAGACATTTAGAATAACTTTAAATTGTCTTGGATGAGTCTTCACCTAAAACAAAATCATGACCAAATTTTTTTACCTGGAATACTAAAAAGAACTCCGGTAGCACGAAGGGATTTTTCTGCGAATTTAAAAAATTGTCTAAGAAATTATGTTATTTTCAGGCACTATTACTTTTGAATGTTTTATTTGTAATAGTCTTAATTTTTGTATATTATCTAATAAAAATTCATACATCAAAACAATGTCTGCACCATGCTTCATTAGAGAACATGATGTTTTCCGATTAAAATTTCTTCATTATCATGTTTATATCTATAATTATTGTTAACATATGGGCATCTTTTATTATCAGTATTAATCTTATACGAAATGTAAATATTTCACTTTTAGCAAATCTTCTTTCTGTGATTTAAAACGACAACCAATTATTTATTTATTTGATTTGTTTATAATAATTAGCTTGAATTTCAAAATATTAGTCATCAACTTAGTTATTTTACCAAAAAAGCGTAAAGTTACAGTGTTTTACGTGGTAAAATTACAGTCATGAACGATTACACTTTTACAGTCGAATTGATACAAAAATTGTGAAATTCCGCCGTTAATCACTACAAGTTTACGATAAACTCGTATAATTAATACGTTAATAACAGAAAAATGTGTACAAACGGACTTGTAATTTCCAACAACTGATTTTGGAGCGCAGCGATAAAGAACCTCACCAAAACCATATAAGATGCAAAAAATAATCCTTATAAGGATTTCATTTTTTAAATAAAATTTTAACTTATAATAAGAATTTTTGCTTCTAGTTAGAGTTAGACCAGGCAAAAGAGGATAGTCATAGCCTAATTTGGTTTTAAGAAAAGCCAAAATTTTATGTTACGAGTAGAGAGTGATATTAATCAATTCAATATTATATGAAATCTATGCAGTTCTACAAACTGATGATAATATTATAAATTCTTGAAACATAGTCAAGTTATAACTTTATGTGGATCAGATAAAATACAGAACCTTTTTAAGACTATTATGGAAATTATAAATTCCTGAAAAATAGCACTAGAGAATAACAGTCTGCACTTGCAGTAAAAATGTTACGTTAATTAGCCCAATACATATTACTATAGCCATGCGCATGATGAAAAATTCGATTTTTATTGACAAGATGTACAACATACTTGAAAACTATTAGAGATATTACCAAATCCTGGAAAACAGCATTAGAGAATATTACCGCGCTTGTGCAGTCAAACTTTTATGTCAATTGAACCAATAGCTCGAGTGAAAATGCTTCTACACAACTTCAACTTGATTTCGCATTTAGTTCGACTTTAAAACAGTGATGCCTGGCTGTGTTTAAAAAATAAAGCAAAACATCAGATAATGTCTCACTTTTATGGTCTGTGCAGGGTGATTTCAATTCGGCGTAAACTTGTCTTAAGACGAATTTTTCTGGATTCAAAAATGAGACAGTCAACAGATGCGAATGATTAAAATTGACAAATGAAAGATTTGTAATGTTTAAATAAGTTGTTTATAAATTGACAATTCTTAATTTGTGGACAAATGAAAATCCGTAAATCAATTGAAGATTCGGATGCAATAACCACCTTAGCGCTCGAAAACGCGGAGAAGGATTGTCCGCGGAGCAAATTTAGAAAATTGTTTAAATTTGAGTTTTGACAGTCCATACTGTAGAATATGTTCAAGAATGTCACATAAAGTTTTTAAGAAAAAATATCAATTCCCGGCAAAGATTTGGAGAGCTGAACGCAAAAAGGTATTGCATTTTTTTCCGTGAAAAATTTCGTTTCCCTTAAATAACTGCAAACTGAAATTTCCTCCGCGGACAATGCTTCTCCGCTTTTTCCAGCGCTAAGGTGGTTATCGCGTCCGGCCCTTCAAATAATTCAATGTATATTGTATAAAAATATACAAAATTGTTTACCTATAAACAGAGATTAGCTTTTATTTCAGTCAGAATGATTCTTTTTGACAGATGCAGGTCAAACCCATACGAAATTTTGTCTGTTAACACATACATTTTTTTCCTCGACTGAAACGATTCAATTAATTTCAGCATCTTCACTCCGCCTTACCGTACCGGTTATAGTCTAAACTCTAACGGTAGGTGAAATTTTTTGTTAAATTTGTACTTGAACGAAAACCTAGAATTTGAAACCAAAGATGAAGGAATCTCTAAGAAATGAATTTTACGCTTAAAATTAGGACAATGCTAGGGAAAATCACGAATCGAGAGTCTGGCGATTTAGTATACTCACGGTATAATAGGAACATTAAACTCTTACAATATCTGCCTGAGTGTCATCGAACTCGTTCAAACAATAAATACAATAAACTTAATGGATTTTGAGCTGGTAATAATACTGGCTGGAGGATAAAGATAACCTGCTCCCCGGTAGATAAGGTCGATACCCAAGCATCTCGTTCGCCTATTTTGACGGGTACTATCTGCTGTGATGTTATGGGAATTTTGACTAATTTAGGTCTTGTACTTCTACTTTGTAGCCTTGGGCCTCTCCCCTCACCTCAAAAATATTAACCATCCTCCCTTACCGCTTCCCTGCCAGTTTTCTGGGCATGTGAGAATTCACACTGCCACAACCCGGTTGTTTTGTCTTTACCAAAGACTATCTTTGTCTTTATTTTTAATTTTTATTAGGAGGATCTTAAAGAATTTATTAAATGAAAAAAATTGATTAGAGAAGAGGTTGATAAATTAGCAACCTCAACTAAGGGGCCATCCATAAATTACATAACAGCTTCAGGGGTAAGGGTGTTTAGGAAAATATTACGATCCTATATACGGGCTGGGGGGGGGGGGGGTAGCTTGATAATGTTACGTAATATTTTTAACAAATAAACCATATAAGAAAACCATTTTGAGTTTTTCCACAATTCCGTAAAAAAATATAAATAACCCTACCGGTACAACATGACTAGAAAATCTCTTAAGAATCTCAGGTTCAGTTACTTTTCTGACATTTCTATCTATAGCTGCGCAGAAAGTAGTTTTTAAAGAAGCAGTTGTGGTTTTATGATGCCCAAAAACCATATTTCGTCCAAATACTTGCCGGTCGAGGGGTCCTTTGTTCGTAACCAGGCGAATATTACAAATGTAAAGAAAGATGTCTTTCACAATAATTAGCGTTTTAAAAATAGGATATTTTTAATCTACAAGTTTTCAAGTTTTTTAGACAACCCACATATGCTTGGAATCGCAAAAAATGTGTAAATTCCAAATATCACATTTTAAAATAGCTAATTGAAAAATATATATTTTTTAATTTCGTGATTCGGACGAGCTAACGGACAAAGGACCCCTGCTCATGATGGTTGGTCACCTTGGGCCTATTTATGGCTGTTTTTTAGTGGTTTATTACTATCCATTCTAGCCAATGACCCAGGTGGATACAGTTTCTGTAGCAAGTTTTAATGGCTGAGCTGCTGGAGTAATAACTAAGGCTACATATTTTAAGAGCTTGAAACATGAAACAAAATTTTTTTTTCAGTTTTGAAATAACGGGTTTCAACGTTATAAAATCAGAATCTACGAATCTATACGATTACAGATATATAAAATTTGCCTTGATAAGTTCAAAATACATCACATTTTGTAAGTATCTCGTAAACTATACAAGATGCGTAAAGACAGTTAGCATTTTTGGATTCACCGTCAGGATACTACTGTCCATATAAAAATATATAAAGAAGAAAGTTGTCCTAAATAAATATATGCATGTAAATAAGTAAGCAAAAATGCGTAGTGTAAAAAGGAATTAGTTTTATAAAGGCTTTATTGCATACTGCTAATTCACTGAAATTTGTATGACCCGGCCTGACATTCTCGCCTGAGACGTTCCTGAGATTTCATTTCGGTATGGAAAATCAAGTTTTTTCACAATTTTTGAAATTACTTACTGTCCTCAATGTTATTAAAGATTTTTTAAGTAATTCGGTTTAAGTTAGGATACATTTCAAAAGATTCCAAGTTTCTAGTCATGAAATAAAGTACCGACTGAGCACTGTTTTATCTATAGATGAAAGTATTAGTCCGCCACTAAAGGCGCTTGCATTATTATGACTAGAAATCTTTGCTTAAGTTTCTTCACAACTGTTTGTCAGCGAAACACAGGAAATCCGAATGATATGAAACTTTATTCGCACATACACGCAGAACAAAGAAATGTAATATTTACTTATCAAGAAATGTAAAGTGTTTCTTATAACCGTAACAATAAAATCTGCTCGGGGGCCATCCATATACCACGTGGACAATTTAGGGGAAGGATGAAACGACGTCGGAAACTACGTCGGAAACTACGTCAGAAACTACGTCAGAAACTACGTCAGAAATGGAGATAGTAAACGATATAGGTTACGTGGTTTCCGACGTCGTTCTATACGTAGTTTACGACGTCATTCTATACGTAGTTTACGACGTCGTTTAATACGGTGTTTACGGCGTTGTTTCATACGTAGTTTACGAACGTGGTTTACGGTTTGGATCTGGACGGGTTCTATTTATTACACAAAAAAATTTCCCCACTTGTAATAACAATAATAACTTTAATGACAATCAATTCGTACAAGGTCGTTCGCTGCGGCTCGCTTCTTGCGTACTGAGGAATGCCTCCCGCATACCTTCCTACCTCCCTTATTCTCCCCTCCACAACCTACCCTTCGGGCCTCATCGCACACTTGCAATGGGAGTTGCGTACATTTCGGAAGAGTTCAAACATAAAAATTACTACAGCTCGGCCGTCCTATATCTTGTGACGTCCTCGTCACAAAATCTTTCATTCACATTAAAACATTGTCAATAAATGTACTCTTTACCAGACTTATCTTGTTTGGTCACAAATTTCATCTTATCTACTGCTACGGTGGCTTCATAAGGTCGTGCACGCTGTCGTTCTCCTTCAATGTCCTTTACAATGTACCTATCCCTACCTACACTTTTCGTTACTTCATAAAGACCTTGATACGCACGATCTAACTTACGACTCACTCCCGTTAATGGTTCGGGCTCGACCAATACAAGTCTCCACCTGTATAGTTTTTCGCTTCTTTTCGTCTCTTATCAAATTGCTCTTTGATGTTTTCCATATTTTTACTTAACAAATCGCTCACAGGCTCCTTTTCTTTTTCCAAACTCAATGACTCATTTAATTCTAACAGTTCTCTCGTTAAAGGATTTGTACTAAAACCTATACCTTTCTTTTTATAAACTAACTCATAAGGAGTTACTTTCGTTACCCTATGCTCACAGTTATTTACTGCCCATTGCGCTTCAAACAATCGATCGTCTCAATAATTCCCTTCTTCGTTTGCAGTCGTTGCCATACAAGTTAACAAAACTCGATTCAAACGCTCGACCTGACCGTTCGCTCTCGGAGTCGAAGTCGCAACTTTTACATGCTCAATTTCTGCATCTCGACAAAATTCCTCGAATATCTTGGATATGTACGCTGTACCTCTATCTGTGATTATTCGCTTTGGTTTTCCGTAATTCGCAATAAACTCTCTCATAAAAAAAACTACTTCTTCGGTATTCTTTGAATTCACGGCCTTCAATACAGTATATTTACTAAATCCGCATATGATCGCTAAAACATAATTATTTTCTCGTTCTGTCGTGATAAAAGGACCTAAATGATCTATGTGCATTACTGAAAAAGGTTGGCTACCTTTATATAAAGGATGCGAAAATCCTGGCTTCTTCGCACCTTGATTTTTGTAATACAAGCAATTGATACATCGACTTACATACTTCGTTACAAAATCTAGCATTTTCGGAAAGTAGTAAGTTTCTTTCAGTGCTTACATTGTTTTATCTATACCCAAATAGCACAGATTACGATGAGTTTCCGAAACAATCTCATGACGCAATTCTTCCGGTATATACAATCGTATTCTACCCTTTGTCATTCCCTTCTGATATTCGATTGCGTAATTGTACTCAGACAATTTCACGAACCATCGACCTATCCTCTGACTTAAATCTACCTTTGATGCTAACAGTTTCAAACTATTACCGTCAGTTCTAATTGTAAATGATGTTCCTATCAAGTAGACCCGAAATCTTTCCAAGGTGCAAACAATGGCAAACGCTTCCAACTCATAAGAATGATATTTCGATTCATCTTTCGTAGTCTTCCTACTAAAAAATGAAACCGCATGCAACTTTCCGTCTTCTCCTTCTTGTTATAAGATTCCGCCTATTCCCTTTGAACTAGCGTCTGTATGAACTTCAGTTCTAGCTTCCGGATTATAAACTTTCAAAATTGGGTGATTTGTTATTCTTTTCTATAAATCTAGAAACGCTCTTTCTTGATTTTTCCCCCAGAAAAATTTGACATTTTTCCCTATCAGATCGGTTAAAGATTTCGCAATGATAGAATACCCTCTTACAAACCTTCAAAAATATCCTGTCAACCCGAGAAAACTTCTGACATCCGAGATTTCTTTAGGAACGGGAAATTCTTTTACTGCGCATAATTTTCTCAGCCCTGGATCAATTCCTTATGCAGTGATCTCAAAACCTAAGTACTCTATCTTTTCACTTGAGAAGAAACATTTCTCTGGCTTCAAAGTTAAATTCGCAGTCCTCAATAAATATTAAACCAATCTAAGCTTCTCGATTCCCTCATCGACTGTCTTTGAAGGAATTATAATGTCATCTAGATAAGCCATCGCTACAGTGTATCTCAATTTACCCAAAACTTTATTTATCAAACGCTGAAAAACTGCCGGTGCATCACATAATCCAAACGGGAACCTCAGAAAGTTATACGTACCATCTGGTGTAATAAATGCTGTTATATGTCTGGAATCCTTCACCATTGGTACTTGATAGTACCCACTACTGAGATCCAACGTTGTAACATATTTCATTCCTTGCAATCTATCGAGCTGATCATCAATTAGAGGTATTGGAAACTGTTGCTTCACTGTCACTTTATTTATACCTCGGTAATCGATGCACATTCTCACATCTCCTGTCTTCTTCTTCGCCAGCAATACCGGACTAGCAAAAGGTGGCTCGCTATCTTCTATCATACCTGCTTCCTTTAGTTCTTGCAAAATACTCTGGATATGCTTTTTCTCAACATGTGACACTCGATTCGGACGAAGATTGATCGGTGTCGAATTATTCAAATTAATTTTCATTTTTGCTAAGTTAGTGCATCCTATCTGACGCATATTCTTGACAATCAAATCTTTATATTCATTCACTGTGTTTAAAACTTTTTCTGCGTCTTCTCCCTGTAGATCCGTGTTGATATCCTCCATCGTGATTGAAGTCTCGTTCACTTCCCTGCTGCAGACATCCGACTGGCTCTCTATCGTCTGAGCTCTCGACAGAAGTGTTCCTTCAATAATGTTGTCGTCCTTTCCAGTCATATTTAGAACAGGAACCTTCGAAATCCCTTCTTTGTCGGTGCTGATGAAACATCTTGGCATCATTGTCCCATCTTCTCGAATTACTTCTTCCAGGCAAAGATCCTCATTAGGAAAGTTGGTACGTACCGAAACAAATCCAACATAATTGTTTGGTATCACCATGGCTTCTCTTGCCCAAATCGGAGTTTTGGCTTCCTGTTCCGGAGTAATATTTTCCATGTCCTCACTTGCATGCGAGAAAATTATCTGGTATGTTTACTCTCATAAACCACTCTGTCTGTAAATGGCTGTCCTACTATCAGCGGGATACTTTAAGCCTCATTTGGCACGAAATGTATTTTGACTGTCATGCCAACTCCATCGATCGAGAGTTCCGTTTCCAGCTCCCCGAGTGTACGTACTCTCCGATTTCCATAGCCTGTCAGCCGTTTACACGATTCGTGGTATTTGAGTGCTAATTGCTGTACAGCATACTCTCTTAAAGCTACCGCCTTACTTCCAGGGTCCACATAGCTTTTTATCATTTTTCCGTTTATGAAGGCTTCTTTAAAATATTTTTATTTCTTTTTCCCCTTTTGCATATGTAGGACCTTCTTGTCACTATCTTCATTTGTCGATTTCTTTCCGCTGACCTTACTCCTGCAATCCTTTGCTCGATGACCTGGTTTATTGCACAAGAAAAAATTGTTGCTTTTTGGCTTAGGACAAGCACTGGCTGCGTGTCCTTCTTCTTTGCAGCTGTAACAGGTGAAATTCGTCCTTTTCGTTTTCTGATCTCTTTTATTATCCTTGCTTTCGAATTTTGGCTTTGATTTTTCGTTATTGTATAACAGATGAGTTGCGCTCTTTAAATCCGGCAATAATTTTGTTGGTGCACTATATCGAGACAAAGGTCCCAAATAGTCTCTTATACTGCTGTTGTTTAATCCATCGACGACCCATTCTTTTTCAGTTCACCCTCTTCACGTGGGAAAACTTCCTGTAAAAGTTCTTTCCAATCTTCCCAGGTGCGTCTTTCTGCTGGAAAACTGTCTCGACACGTCTTTGCAACACCTGTCAGTTTGGAGAGAGCATAATGTGTTTTGGCAACATCATCCCATCCATAGAGTTGCTCGAAGATCTCAATTTTTTCTATCCACTCATCAATGCTTAAGTCTTCCTTTACGGGGTTAAAGGCTGGTGGCACGTTGTCCATCTCTCTGAAGAATCTTCCCCTCTCCTCATCCCCAATCCTGCCTCACCACTCTTGCACTCTCAGTGTTGGGTGACTGTCGTCTGAGATTTGCTCCCTCTCTGAACTCGTCTCCCTTCTCCAGCAAGGCTGCGCGCTCCCTCTGCGAAACCCTCTGGACCCTCTCCTACTCTTTCCAGGTTTAAGAAATTTTCACTGCTTCCCGAAATTGAAGCGTCACTTTCAGAGAAAACTATCTATCTATCACTATTTTTCACGGGCTATCCAGATTTGCACGTTCTATCCACGAACATAATCCCTGCTATCGAAAGAAACACGGTTCTATCCACGCGCGAATTTCCCAATGCTTCCTTGAGCACGCACAAATCCCGTAACGACGCCTCGACCGCGTCCTATCAATTTTCCGTCAGTTTTCTTTTTTAAAACACACGTCCATTATCCCACTTCTGAATTTCTATACTATACTTTTAAGGGGTTTGGATCTGGACGCGTTCTATTTATTACACAAGAAAAATGCACCACTTGTAATAACAATAATAACTTTAATGACAATCAATTCGTACAAGGTCGTTCGCTACGGCTCGCTTCTTGCGTACTGAGGAATGCTCCCGCATTCCTTCCTACCTCCCTTATTCTCCCCTCCACAACCTACCCTTGGGGCCTCATCGCACACTTGCAATGGGAGTTGCATACAAAAAAGAAGAGTTCAAACATAAAAATTACTACATATGGTAATATAATTATTAGAATCAATAATAAAAGATAATTAGAATTAGAATTGATTAGAATACCATTTACAGACATTGATTATCGATTGCAATGAAAGAAGATTCTATATTTAGTAAAATTATTTATTTGAAGTCTTTGTATTACAATAGTTTAAAGATGCTACGTAAGTGTGCTACGTGATAGATACTTAAAATATTGCAACACCAACGACTTCAAATAAATAATTTTACTAAATATATAATACGGTATCATTGCAAGCGATAACCAGTATCTGGAAATGATATTCTAATCAATTCCGACGTAGTGTCCTACGTCTTTTCTTACATAGATTCCGACGTGGTTCCACACGTAGTATATGACGTTGGTTGATACGTAGTTTACGACGTAGTTTGCTACGTGGTTTACTACGTCGCTTCTGACGTCGGAATTTGCA
>CAKNWT010285631.1:0-10329 GCA_932066315.1 Andricus coriarius | reverse complement strand
TGAAGCGATTGGCATGAGCTTTGGACTCGACAAGTGTGCCTGCGTCCACCTACACCAAGGACGACTAGAAACTACACCATCGAGTGACGATCAGGATATTCAACTCATAGGCGAAAATACCATTCAACATCTTGGTAATGGGGAAATATATACATATCTTGGAATACCGCAAGTGGAAACCCAAGATGTGCGTGTGTAAAAAACAGCCCTTGTAAAAAGGTATCGCCAAATTCTCAGAAAAATTTGGGCTTCCGAATTATCTGGAAAGAATAAGATCCAGGCGACCAATATGCTGACCGTTCCTATACGGCTCTACACATTTGGCGCAGTAAAATGGAACGCCGATGAGTTGAAGCAACTTGAGCGAAGCACACGAAAGATGATGACAATCCATCGAATTCATCATCCTAGATATTCCTTACCTCGAATATACCTACCTCGAGATAAAGGGGTTAGAGGCTTGCTAAGCTTGGAGTGTCTTCATCGAAGAACTGTTCTGGATACAGCCTGCTAAGTTCTAAAGAGTGCAGATTCTCTTATGCGACTCGTACATCAACATGAAGCCAACAATGTTGCGGCGTTTCTATACCGTGTCGCAGATATAGGGTCGCATCATACGTGGAGAAGAGCTCTTGATAGGTCTGTCCGACATGTTTCTTAAGTCTGCTGGATTGAGATCGAAGACTGAAGGATTTCTTTTTGCCTGTCAAGACAGCCTTATAGACACCTAAGTTTACGGCGATCGCATAATGAATATACCTGCAGGCGATACTAACTGCCGAGCGTGTAAGCAAGAGCCAGAAACACTTGGGCATGATCTCAGTGGATGCTCAAAGTATGCACGTTACGGGTACATCGAGAGACTCAATGCGGCTCTAAAAGGGTTATATTACCATCTTAGGCACTTATATGGTGTTGATCTATTGGCCGTCTTGCCATACGCCAAGGGAGAACTCGAGTCCGTTGTGGAGAATGATCAGTGTAAGATCTACTGGAATTTCTCATTCTCCACCACTCTACGTATCAGTGCTACGAAGCCTGATTTTGTCCTCCAAGATCTGAAGACCAAGATCATTTACGTGATTGAATTCTCGGCACCAGCCGATGGTAATATCACGGCAGAGGAGGAAGAAAAACGAACGAAATATCAAGCACTTCTTTTCGAGCTGAGCAGGCTGTACCAAGGCTACACAGTCCATCTTGTAGTTCTCATAATCGGCTGTCTTGGAGGTATGAAAGCATCATTTCCTAGACAACTCAACAAGATTCCGGCTTGCCAGCTTCAGGCTCATTCCATCGCAAACCGGATGCAAAAGGCATTATCTGCCCAAGATTAACATCAGAAATGATTTGCGTACACGAATAGAACACCTGAACAGCAAGGTCTTACCTATGCATTTAAACACAATACAAACTGCGTTAGAGGTGCAAACTCTTGTATACTGTGCAGCTGTGGCAGAGCTAGGCCTACAAATGCAGTCTTTGCTCCAGGAAGGGAGCGAGATCCACCATGGAAGATCAGGTTGGATATGGATGTCAGCAAAGTAAGGTGCAAATTGGGTCGACTTACTCAATATAAAAAAGGAAATAGAACCAGAAAGCTGATACACCATATTACTAAAATCATACACCCTTGTTACATCGAGACATTAACACCAGCAACATTGGATGAGATTATAGACGCCCAACGGCAGAGACTTGATGTTCATACTGCTAGACTGCGTCGGTACAAGAAAAGTAGTGCAAGAAGGCAACAAAATCGAACCTTTCAGGCAGATGAAAGAAGGTTCTACCGTGAGCTGAGTGTAAAACAAAACAACCAGCAAGACACCAACGTGCCTCAATTGGAAGGCATGACTAACTATTTGTCGGGAGTTTAGGGGAAAACAAACAGAAGCAACTTAAACTCTGCGTGGTTCCAACTAGAGAAGTCAAGAGCTATCAATAACCCTGAAATGAAGAATACTAACATCACAGCTTTAGATGTTTCAACGGTTTTGAAAAGAACAAGCAACTGGAAAGCTCCAGGTGCGGTAATGGTGCACAACTTCTGGTACAAGTACCTGACTAGTGTGCATCCTGCGTTGGCACGGTGTTTTCAGAAGATCATCGAACAACCAGATCTGGTGCCAGGCTTTATGCTCCAGGGTACTACATATATGTTGCCTAAAAAACCAGATGCTCAATGTCCATCTGATTTTCGACCGATAGCTTGTCTTCCAACAATATATAGATGTCTTACAGCTATCATAGTAGATAAGATACAGTCTCACTGCGACAAGAATGACATCCTTATAGATGAACAAAACGCAAGCTCGTAAACATCAAAGAAACTTGGATATGGCATACATTGACTACAAGCAAGCGTTTCCTTCCGTATCACATGACTATTTGCTTGAAGTCTTAAAAATATACAAAATTTGCCCACGTATCCTCAATGCAGTATTGTTCTCTTTAGCGTTGAACCCGCTAAGCAGAATACTAAATAGCATGTCTCATGGGTTCCAAGTACATGATAACGAGGGTGGTTATCAAGTGACCCATCTTCTATACATGGATGATATGAAGCTATACGCTAGTTCGGACCAGACACTGCAGCAAGTGATCGATGTCACAAAGCAGTTTTCCAATGATATCCACATGGAGTTCGGACTAGATAAATGCACAACAGTGCATTTAACCAGAGGTTTATTAGGGACCGCATAGCTAGAGGACGATTTCGAGAATGACATTTAACAGCAAGCGAGATGTTACGCTCTACAACACCATCTGTAAAGCTGATCTTGAATACATGCCCTTGGATTTGTCCTCAGAGGAGGCCTTGAGTACCAGGGCAGAAACCATAGAGGAATTAGAAACGCAATGAAGACAGAAAGCCATCCACGGCGAGCACCCCAAAACGTTAGATCAACATGAAGTGGATAGTGAGGCATGCAATATTTGGCTGAGAAAGGGCGCCTTGTATCCAGAAACGGAAGGATTCGTTATTGCGATACAGGACAGGGTTGTCAGCACCAGAAACTATCGTAAACACGTGCTACATCAAGACGTGGTTGACCGGTGCCGATTATGTGGAGATACCAACGAACAATCGAGCACATTATTCATGGTTATCGCGTTATGGCTCAAAGAGAATATACGCACAGGCATAATGATATGGCGGGAATTATACATCAACAGCTTTCCCTAAACCTAGGACTCTTAACCCATTAAAACCCAAGCCGAATCTAGCCGAGATAGCCTCAAACTAACTACTGCATTAATGACATAGCCAAAAAAAAATTACCCCTGTTTTTCCTTTTGACGTTTGTAATTGTTTATAAAAAGTTATTTAAACAAATTACCAAAAATTTCTTCATTTCGAAAAACTAATAGCGGCAATTGATTCTACGTGAAAAATTGTAAAAGAAACCTCTATGGCACTTTTTTGTCAGAATTCAATTTGTTGGTGTAAAATCATTATAAACAATGTCAACCTGTACGAGTGATACCAAACCCGTTGTATCCCAAGCCGAATCTGGCCGACCTAGCCTCAAACAAACTACTGCATCAGTGGCGTAGCCAAAAAAAAATTACCCCTGTTTTTTCTTTTGACGTTTGCAATTCTTTATAAAAAGTTATTTAAACAAATTACCGAAAATTTCTTTATTTCGAAAAACTAATAGCAGCAATCGATTCTACGGGAAAAATGGCAAAAGAAACCTCTATGGCCCTTTTTTGTCAGAGCTCAATTTGTTGGTGTAAATTTGGTGTAAATTTGTTGGTGTAAAATCAATGGCTACGCCATTGAGGAAATAGTTAGTTTGAGGCTATCTCGGCCAGATTCGGCTTGGGGTACAACAGGTTTGGTATCACTCGTATAGGTTGAAATTGTTTATAACGATTTTACACCAACAAATTGAACTCTGACAAAAAAGTGCTATAAGCGTTCCTTTCACAATTTTCCCTGTAGAATCGACTGCCGCTATTAGTTTTTCGAAATAAATAAATTTTTGGTAATTTGTTTAAATAACTTTTAATAAACAATTGAAAACGTCAAAAGAAAAAACAGGAGTAATTTTTTTTTTTGGCTACGCCATTGAAGCAGTAGTTAGTTTGAGGCTATCTCGGCCAGATTCGGCTTGGGATACAACGAGTTTGGTATCACTCGTACAGGTTGAAATTGTTTATAATGATTTTACACCAACAAATTGATCTCTGACAAAAAAGTGCCATTAAGGTTTCTTTTTGCAATTTTTCCCGTAGAATCGATTGCCGCTATTAGGTTTTCGAAATAAAGAAATTTTTAGTAATTTGTTTAAATAACTTTTTACAAACAATTGAAAATGTCAAAAGAAAAAACAGGGGTTATTTTTTTTTGGCTACGCCATTGATGCAGTAGTTAGTTTGAGGCTATCTCGGCTAGATACGGATTGGGTTTTGATGGGTTAATAGAATGGAT
This sequence comes from Andricus coriarius, assembly GCA_932066315.1. Classification (NCBI taxonomy): domain Eukaryota; kingdom Metazoa; phylum Arthropoda; class Insecta; order Hymenoptera; family Cynipidae; genus Andricus; species Andricus coriarius. The sequence goes on along the minus strand of CAKNWT010285631.1, from coordinate 5,888 downwards.
GCCTCTCTATAGATATATTCCAATGCCCGTTTTAGAAAACGAAGATTACATCTTATATTGGGATGTTACTATCCAGACGGATCATTAAATCCGAGCCAATCGACCGGAAATCGTAATGCGAGAAAAAAAGGTGCAAGTGTCTACATAATCGACATTGCTTGACCACTTAACCGAAACATGCAAGCAACCTATACAACCAAGATAAGTATAGCGAGCTAAGGCATGAAGTAAATACAATATGGAGGAATGTGAAACATACATCTATTCACCCTATTGTGATTTCGGCTACAGGCAATGTGCACGCAAGATGCACTAAACATCTTGAACATTTAGGAGTCAGTATGGTACTGGCAGCAGCTCAGAAGGCGGTGTTATTAAACTCCTGTCGCATTGTAAGAAACGTTCTGGACCATCAGGAAGCAAGCGATTAAAAACCTATAGAGTGATACATGGTAGCTCTAAGAAAGCATTCAGAGGCGACTGCTGCCACCTCCATCACTCAAAGCCGCTGTGTAAGCATAACAGCGGTAAAAGACGACCTGCAAACTACACCATGCTCCTAATTTCGTACCTAAAACATCATCGCAAATGATGTCATACATCGTATTCAGTTAACTAATTATATTCTTATCTCATTAGTCACTTGACTTAGTCCGCGGCTATGATGGAAAACCGGGTTCTTTTTAACCCGAGAACAAGTTTAAACAAAAATAATAATAAATATAAAATAAATATATAATATACTATTTGAGAACAATTTAGGCACTGGGTTACAGAGTAACCATGTCTTGTAATAGTGCCGTCACACATATCTAACAGTGTTACTATGTGAATTTGTTCTGTAATCGATCCGTAACAATTCCATGACGCTGTTATAACGTTTTTGCATTTATTGTAACATCTCCGTAACAGTGTTACATCGATATATGACAAAAAAAATTTTTTTGTATCATTGCCGAACTTATTTTATATTTTAAAGAACCCAATTTCACGCACGGTCCTCTACAAATACAATCGCACGCTTAAGCCCGTTTTAAAATCGCACTCGCTGGGGATTCGAACCTTCCCACAACTTGGAAAAATTTTGCAAATTTCGCAAAGAAACGTGACAAAGGTTTCGATTCGAGATCAGTTCAAGCTAAGAAGACCCAGGCGCCTCAAATGAGGGGAGCAGCTCAGCTATTTACAAGTCCACAAATGGACTTGTTATTGAATACCTAGCCGATGCCTTAGCTGATTGCGCTATACACTGAAAAAAAAATTTACTTGATTCAAGGAAATGCGTTTCTTTGGTTTTTTTTCTTTCGATCAAGGAATTGTTTACTTCAGTTAAGTTAATATTGTTTAGATGCAAAAGATTCACGCATTCATTCAAGGAAATGATTTCTTTGGTGACATTTCTTTAATATGAGTAAATATTTCTTCGCATCAAATGTGAAAAATATTAAGGCCATGTAGTACATTATGACGTCACGATTACCACATTACCGACCTTTCCATGTTATTTTTTTCTGCCAATTTAAAAAGAAGGAAATTGAAAAATCGTGCTAATTTTTTTTTAATGACAGGTAATATTATGGGGCAGGTCTGTCTGGTCAATTAAAGTTCCTATATTATTGATAAATGTATATATTTTGAATATTTGCAATGCTGACCTCAAAGCTCTTGTATTACAAATGATTTAAATATGGCGGCTGCAGTTGGACTCCGATACCGTGTCGAAAATCGAGCGGACCTCTTTTTCCAACGTGTGCAGATAGAAAGAGAGGAGAAAGCCACTTGAGAAAAAGATGGTGGCGCCACCTGGCGGTTGCCGGGAGAAGCGCCCTGCCGGTTTCGTACAAATTGAGTCGGTAACGACGGTAGAGTTTTGTAATGTGACTACATGTTAGAACATAAAAATAATCCCAGACATGTGCTGCCACCTTCTAATTTAGAAAACCCCAGATTCATTCTTTGAATTTTCCGGGAGAAGCGACCTGCCTGTTTCGTACATACTGAGTCGGTAACGACGCTAGAATTTTGTAATGTGACTAGTGACTACATGTTAGAATATAAAAACATTCCCAGACATGTGCTGCCATTTTCTAATTTAGAAAACCCCAGGTTCATTCTTTGAATTTTCCGGGAGAAGCGACCTGCCGGTTTCGCAAGAACACAGAGTCGGTAATGACGCTAGAATTTTCTAACGTGACTAGTGACTACATGTTAGAATATAAAAATATTCCCAGACATGTGCTGCCACCTTCTAATTCACAAAACGTGAGGTTCATTCTTAGAACTTTTGCATTCTTAGAATTTTTGGAATTGTTTTCAACTTTTCTGAAATCCTTTGAATTTTTTTAATTCTTCGAATTCTTTAGAATTCTGTGAATTATTTTGAATTCTTTAAATTCTTTGGAATTCTAATGAACTCTTTGATGAATGCTTTAAATTCTTTTTAACTCTTGGAATTCTTTTGAGTTAAAATTTTTTTTTTAAATTCTTAGAATCCAGAAAATAAGTATTACTCGAGATTAAAACTAACATCCTAAAATTAAAAATTAATGTCAATTATTTGAATACTTTTGGATTCTTTGAAGACTTTGGCATTCATCGAATTTCCGGAATTCTTAGAAGTCTTTTGAATTCTTCGAGTTCTTCTGAAATCCTTTGAATTCTTCGAATTTGTTGAATTCTTTAAACTCTTTCGTGAATTCTTAGAATTCTTTTGAATTATTTTGAATGCTTTGAAATCTTCTCAATTCCGTGCATTTTTTTGAATTCTATTGAACTCTTTGATGAATGCTTTGAATTATTTTTAACTCTTCGAAATTTTTTGAATACAATTTTTTTTTTAATTCTTCGAATTGAAAAATTAAGTATTACTCAAGATTAAAACTAAGGGCCTAAAATTAAAAATTAATTTCAATTCTTTGAATATTTTTGGATTGTTTGAAGAATTTTGAATTCTTTGAATACTTTTGAATTTTCAGAATTCTTTTGAATTATTTTCAATTCTTTGAAATCTTTTGAATTCTGTTGAATTGCAATTTTTTTTCAATTCTTCGAATTCAAAAATTAAGTATTATTTAAGTTTAAATACTATGATTTCTTCGGATGAAAAACTTAAGTAATTAAGTAAGCCTCCGAGTAATCGTGATTTAGTACCAGTAATGGTGACGCCAATGTTCTTCTTTTCGGTCCAATTTGAATTAATTGAATTTTCACTTAACACTGTAAAAAGCTAAAAATAAATGTGATCTTTTTCTTCTAAATGTTTCTTTCATCAGATTTTTTAACAATACATTAACCAAGTTACACAATTATTGGGAGCTACACCACTATTGGGACCTTCACGATTACTGGGACACTTACCTTACTTCAAATTACAATAAGAACAATACGAATTCTTATAAATTCTTTTGAATTTCTTAAATTCTTTTGAATTCCTTGAATTCTTTTGAGTTCTTCAGATTCTTTTGACTTCTTCGAATTCTTTTGAGTTATTCGAATTCTTTTGAGTTATTCGAATTCTTTTAAATTTCTAGAATTCGTTTGAATTACTTGAATTCTTTTGAATTCTTCGAATTCCTTTGAATTCTTTTGAATTCTTTGCATTAACAAATTTAATAAGGGGTCGTGCACATGTCACGCCACACTTTTTTTCTTTGTTTGAATGAAGACAAGAATAAAATTTCCTCGAAGCCAAGAGGAAAGAAAGTCGTAAATAAAAGAAAAACGTGTGCCGTATTATGTGCACGACCCCTAATTGGGTAAACATTCCAGTAATCATGATCTTAATACCAGTAATGGTCACGACAATGTTCTTCTTTTCTATCCACTTTCAATTGATTGAAATTTCATTTAATACTGTAAAATGCTAAAAATAGCTGTTATTTTTTTCTTCTAAATGTTACTTTTATCACATTTTTTAACAATACATTAACCAAGTTACACAATTATTGGGAGCTACACCACTATTGGGACCTACACCACTATTGGGACCTACACCACTATTGGGACCTTCACGATTACTGGGACACTTACCTTACGTAAAATTACAATAAGAACATTACGAGTTCTTATAAATTCTTTTGAATTTCTTGAATTCTTTTGAATTTCTTGAATTTTTTTGAATTCCTTGAATTCTTTTGACTTCTTCGAATTCTTTTGACTTCTTCGAATTCTTTTGAGTTATTCGAATCCTTTTAAATTCCCAGAATTCGTTTGAATCCTTGAATTCTTCGAATTCTTTTGAATTCCTTGAATTCTTTTGAATGTTTTCAATTCTTTTCACTCAAAAATTAAGTAAGGGGTCGTGCACATGTTACGTAACAGGGTTTTCCTTTGTTTAAATAAAGAAGAGAATAAAATTGCTATAAAACCAAAAGGATACAACTATATAAACAAAAGAAGAACGTGTGACGTATTATGTGCACGACCCCTAATTGGGTAAACATCCCAGTAATCATGATCTTAGTTCCAGTAAGGGTGATGCCAATTTTCTTCTTTTCTGTCCACTTTTAATTAATTGAAATTTCATTTGATACTATAAAATGCTAAAAATAAATGTGACCTTTTTCTTCTAAATCTTACTTCAATCAGATTTTTTAACAATACATTAACCAAGTTGCACAATTATTGGGACCTACACCACTATTGGGACCTTCACGATTACTGGGACACTTACCTTACTTAAAATTACAATAAGAACAATACGAATTCTTATAAATTCTTTTGAATTTCTTGAGTACTTTACAATTTCTTGAATTCTTTTGCATTCCTGGAATTCTTTTGAGTTCTTCGAATTCTTTTGAGTTCTTCGAATTCTTTTGAGTTATTCGAATTCTTTTAAATTCCTAGAATTCGTTTGAATCCTTTAATTCTTCGAATTCTTTGGAATTCCTTGAATTCTTTTGAATGCTGTTAATTCTTTGCATTCAAACATTAGGTAAGGGGTCGTGCACATGTTACGTCACAGGTTTTTCCTTTGTTTAAATAAAGGCGAGAATAAAATTGCTATGAAGCCAAAAGGATACAACGACATAAACAAAAGAAAAACGTGTGACGTATTATGTGCACGACCCCTAATTGGGTAAACATCCCAGTTCTCATGATCTTAGTACCAGTAAGGGTGACGCCAATTTTCTGCTTTTCTGTCCACTTTTAATTAATTAAAATATAATTTGATACTATAAAATGCTAAAAATAAATGTGACCTTTTTCTTCTAAATGTTACTTCCATAAGATTTTTTAACAATACATTAACCAAGTTACACGATTATTGGGACCTTCACGATTAATGGGACTCAGAATTCAGAATTCTTATAAATTCTTTGAATCTGTAAAATTCTTTTGAATTCCTTCAATTATTTTGAATTGTTTTGAATTGCTTGAACTCTTTGGAATTCCTTGAATTCTTTTGAATCATTTTAATTCTTTTGAATTACTGGAATTCTTTTGAATCATTTTAATTCTTTTGAATTTCTAGAATTCTTTTGAATCCTTGAATTCTTTTGAATGCTGTTAATTCTTTGCATTCAAACATTAAGTAAGGGGTCGTGCACATGTTACGTCACAGGTTTTTCCTTTGTTTAAATAAAGACGAGAATAAAATTGCTATGAAGCCAAAAGGATACAACGACATAAACAAAAGAAAAACGTGTGACGTATTATGGCACGACTCCTAATTGGGTAAACATCCCAGTAATCATGATCTTAGTACCAGTAATGGTGACGCCAATTTTCTTCTTTTCTGTCTACTTTGAATTTATTGAAATTCCATTTCATACTATAAAGTGCTACAAAGAAATGGTATTTTTCTTCTAAATGTTATTTTTATCATATTTTTTAGCAAATAAATTAAGCAAGTTACACGATTATTGGGACCGTCATGATTACTGGGA
>CAKNWT010285625.1:0-11614 GCA_932066315.1 Andricus coriarius | reverse complement strand
CCCTCTTATTCAATAACTTGATTTTCCAAAATTCAAAATTTTTTCAAAATCCATCACTGAACGTAATGCAATCATTTAAATAATGGCAGCCTCAACCCTTTAAAATGCAAAGAGCGATCAAATATACTAACATATATTATTACTTTTCGTAAAAACAATACCATCAAGGCACCACGGTGCGCCACGAGGCTTGAGTGCCAGTGTCATATACACGTACCCGAGTACTCGACGCTTATTTTCATAAATTAAAAATTTAAATCCCTTTACTAATCTACATCGTCTTATAGGAAAAAACCTAAGCTTTCTTTTAAGACAAAGAAAATAAAGTAAAAAAAAAACCTGTCTTATTTCAAAAAAGTCAAATTCATTTTTGACCTTCATTCTTGAAGGTCAACTATTTATTTTTTGAAAAAATCCGTCGGACCAATTGAAAGACCGTGAAAACCCCTATCCAAACTGTACTAGACACAATTTTTTTCATCCTTATTAGAAGAGGTAAAAATCGCCGAAATAGACGATATCCACGAAAATGCCAAAACGCGGGGCCCCCCCCCCTCGGTCAATACTTATCCGAATGACAAACATTTTTCCCCATAAACGACTATCCAATATTACAACACTTTGCCTAAGTTTAACTTAGATCGGACAACTTTGACTTTTTCAGCGGGTACACTTGAGAAATAACGCCCCATATGCATGCATATGCACAAAGTTACATGCATGTATAATAATCGAAATCTAAAGAAAGCAGTCATGCGCAAAAATAACAGGTTGAAAAAATTCTAAATCGGTGGTCGTCTCATTTTTTGAAAAGTAGATCATTATGAAACATAAAAAAGTTGACTTTTGAATACTAATTAGTTACTTTTGTATCTAAATTTTAAAGCTTTCCTTCGTTTTACCACGCATACCTACATACAGTGACACATACTGTTAATTGTCATATGAAATACAATTTTTAAAAATATCTACAACTCATACTTTCATATAATAAACTAGCAGGTCTCGATTTCCGTTTCACTTTTTCATAATAATTTCGAGAACCAAATTGCAGAAGAATGGAAATATTTCAATGAAATAAATGAAACCCGCCTTGCATCGCAGTGATGGAAAAAGCTATTGCACAGGAGCAGGCAAACTTCAATTTTAAAGTTGAAAAATATATCAACTTAAAACAAGCAAAGATTTGTTTTTAAACAAAAATTAAGTTTCGGGAATCTATGAATTTGCATGAATCATGTAATTATTCTTTCGTTATTAAAGTAATAATTTTTTTATTTTTCTAATGAAGGCATTCAATGTAATTCTGTTTGCAAATTTTATTTTTGGTACTTTCACATACTAATTTTTCAGATAGTTTTTACTGAACAATAAAACAATAAATAACCTGTATAATATTTTTTTCTAAAAAACAACAGCAGATAATGTAGAATCCTTACGTAAGCCTTCACTCTGCTTTCACCCAAAGGTTACCCTCTGCTGGATTTCGCTTGTGTAGGGAAATTCATCCCTCTTTGCAGCACACTACCTTATCGACATTTCATAGTCGGTAACAGCAGAAAATTTAATCACAAAGTTTTCTTTTGTACATTTTTGAAGCATTATCTGGTCATTGCTCAGGTGCTAAGTTGCGCAAAGTTAAATAACATTTATAATTTATTTTGACTTTTTTTGTTTAAGAAAATTTCAAAAATGAAAAATTTCAAATAGAATCCTTAGTTCCAATGAAATGATAAATCTAAACAATTAAATTGAATTAACAAATTTTTTTTAATCCATAAAAATATACTTCAAATATCTTAAATTTTTGTAATAAAAAAATTATGTCTTGAATTATTTTTTTCTATAGTGAATAAAAAGAACTAAATTTTATTCTCAACCGAGAGGTTAACAACTCGACCGATCAAGTGCACACCTACTATTGACTTCAAGATACTTCAAGATATTTCAATGTACATTAGGATATTTTATTTACATACATCTGGATTTCTCACGTATTTCGCATTTCTCATTTATTTCGCAGTACTTCAGGAAATTTCACATAGTTAAAAATATTTCAAGGTACTTCAGGATATTTCAATGTACTTTAAGATATTTTAATGTACTACAGGATGCTGCACATACATCAGCATTTTTCACACACATCAGAATATTTTAAGGTACTTCAGGGTAATTCAAAGTACTTCAAGATATTTCAAGGGAATTCATAATAATTCACGTACTTCAGGATATTTAACATACGTCAGGATACTTCACATATAGTTCAGAATATTTCAAAGTGCTTCAAGGTATTTTAATGTAGTTCAGAATATCTCACATACTTCAGGATATTTTAAAGTACTTCAATATATTTAAAGTATTTCAGCACATTTTACATACTTCAACATGCCACATACTTCAGGATATTTCCGAATGTTTCAGCGCAAGCGTACATCTTACTTCAGGAGTTGTGAAACGAAAAAGTAGTCTTAATTCAACTGTACGAAAAATGAATTAAAATAGATTAAATTTATGTGCGTCAGGCTAATTTTCAAATGACAATTATTAGGTGCTAAGCATGATTAGGTGCTAAACAAATCTATGTGTCCATCAGCACACTTATTTTTGTTCTTAAAATTTGACTTCGTGCCTTAAAGGAATAAAAATCAGAAATTAACACTATGAAAGCAAGTATTTTTTTCATATCCCCTTGGCAGATGGTTCTGATTGAGTTGATGATGCTGATCAGTTTCTGCGACAGAAAAATTCCTTAGTGTCCATCATCAAACTTTTTTATTTAAAATTTTTGCAAAATTAACTTTACAAATATTTTACAATTGTCACCAGTCCCAGATTGGAATTTAGACGGTCTAGTCTTTATCCTGACGAGTGACAAAAGAATTTTCAACGTGCTTTGGATTAAACAATAAAAAATATATATTTTGGCTCTTTGAACAAATTTTATAAATTGAAAATCTCATGGTTCAATATTCTTAACTTTTTTACACTTGAGTCATTTCACAAGATAATATACCAATTTGTTGGTATGGAGGTGCATACAGGAGCATATAGCCGGATAAGTCTCCGACATTTCAAACCAGAACGAACCCCCTAGGTAAAAACACGAGTCACCGTGGCACTTTTAAAGTTGTAAATTCGGAACTACGCTTTTAAAGAATAACGCATCTAAAGTTGGCGAGTGCCAAAAGCGCACGTGGAATATTTTTTCTTCAAACATAAAATTTACCCACTTCTAGTAATTTCCGTGACTTAAAGATAATGTCACTAGAAAAAGCACAGATTAAAGTATTATTTTCCATCGAAAGCATAAAATACCGTGGAGAAATGGCTCAATTTGATCCCGATTCCCGACGTGGCCCTGATCGGGTTAGCTCAGTGTGGCCCTGATCATGGCTACTATTGTGGTCCTTGTCGGGGCCACATCGAGCTACCCTCTGTAAATCAGATTTGAGTTAAAAATTAGAAATAATTAAATTTAAAGTTATTACCTGTCATAATTAGTGAATATTCAACTAATTTTTAGTTTAGTGACTGATATAAATTTGAATTAGTTAATTTTAGCTTCTAGTTTGCAAAGAATATAAAAAACGAAAAAAAAACTTCATTTCATTTGAAAAAAATATCTAAAAATGTATATTTAGGGACGCATTCGATTAGTTAATAAATATAAAATTATCCAGTTAGTTTTAATTTTTATAGGTATTTTTTCAATCTATTTAGGGTTTATACTTATTTAGATTTAAATTTGCCGCGCTAATCTCGAATGTATTCGATTAGTCTTCCATTCGATTATTTGGCAAGGGACGGGAGGAAGACAACTTTGTAAAAGTGACGATCAGTAAACAGATAAACCGGTAACTTCATGTGGATAAATCGCTCTAAATAATTCTCAATTTACCTCGTTAATCATTTACGCAAAGTTTTTAGACCGGGGTGAGGTGTCCATATGAAACTAGATCTCTCTAAGATTTTCGACAGTAAACCTCGAAAAAGCATCGACAATTTGAAGGTCATCTACTGTTCATCTTTGCGTGAAAGTGTTAAGTAGATTGAGAATTAGAAACCGGAATTGGGACCAATTGTTCAAAAAGATCCCACTCTTCTTTTTAGTATGATATAAAGGTACGTATAGACTTAATGCTGTAACTATTTTGTACTATATAACCTCACTTTTTTATTCATTGCTCAACGTGCCAAAAAACTCCGTTTATAATATTTATCTTTCTGGTTTTTTGGGTGTTGATAGTGAAATAATTTTTTCATTCATTAAAAAGAATATTTAATTGTATAGCAGAATTTAATACAATTTTTGATTTTTTTTCAGATCCAACACAATGAATATAAACCTTGTTCGACCATTCCAGTTAGTGGAATTTGTTAAAAGAGGCCCAAAGAAAGAAAGAACTTTTGACTATGTTACAGTGGACTGGCTAAGATATGATCCAATTAAAAAGAAGCACGTCACAAAATTCATGCCATCACCGTACAATGATAAGACCAACGCAATTTTGTATAAATATTGGTCGAATGTCAAATGAAGGCATCTGATCACTGGGAAGTAACTTCCAAACAAAAAAAATGAATTTTCAACAAAAAAGATAATTTATATAAAAAAGATGAATTTTTAACAAGATAGTTGAATTATCGACCAAAAAGATTAACTTTTATCAAACGAGTATAATTTTATACCCAGAAAAACGAATTTTTAACAAAATATATGAAGTTTTAACAAGATTGTTGAATTATAAACCAAAAATATGAACTTTCAATAAACAAGAATAATTTACTACCCACAAGGACGACTTTTTAAGAAAATATATGAAAGTTTGAACAAGATAGTTGAATTAACAACCAAAACTATGAACTTTCAACAAACGAGAATAATTTTCAACCCAAAAGACGACTTTTTAACAATTAATATGCATTTTCTACCAAATCGTTGAATCTTCAACCAATGAGTTGAATTTTCAACAAACAAGATTGATTTTCTACCCAAAAAGATGACTTTTCAACAAAATACTTTAAGTTTCTTGCAAATAGTTGAATTTTTAACTCATAAAATATTCGACCTTGTGATGCAGTTTACGGCAATAAAAAAGGTTCCAAAGAAAGAACTATTTAAAGAGTGCCACATGTGTTCATGTATCATGGGTAAGGAAATTTAGAATACGTATTAATTTTATCCCGCCAATAATAATATATTTCCCTTACAATTAATTTATCAAAATTCTCTGCAGGTTTGAGTCCTGAACGATACAAAATATCTGAGGACGATCCACTGATGCACATCGGCTCAGTGTTCAGCAACGCAAAAGATTGGGGTGGAAACGGAAAGCTTGGGACAAACTGCTGACACGTTTCACTTTTTTAAAAATATTTATATAATGTTTATTGTTTAATATGTTACAAGGATAGTTGATGCGAAAGATGACAAAAATATTTAATTTCTCTGTAAAGCTAAAGATAATGGTTCTAAAATATTCGAATAATGAAGTTTAATATTTTGAATTAATTATTTGCTTTTTCATTAAATAAATAATATTTTAATTATATTTTTATAAATAAAAATTAGAAGGGGCCAGATCGGGCCAGATCGAGTCTGGCCCTGACTGGGATGCCCGATCGGGGCCTGATTATGCCAGATCTGACCCCGACCTGAGCCACTCCGAAATTTCTGAACGGGATAGATACTTTAGACTTTTTGTTCACAAAACGCGAATAACTACTAAACTACGATCGACAAAGTGGTAGGGAAAACCAGTACGAGGTGAATATCAGTACAAACTGAGTAATGGGAGAAAGTGACTGCGGTTTAAAGGAAAAACGGTGTATGGTCTTTATTTATGAGTAGCAATATTAAAAACGAGTTTTATAATCAGCCTTTTACCCCTAACTTGCTATTTTTGAATTAAAAATTTGAAAATGTGTTTTTGATATGACGATGAAAATTTTGTTAGCTGACAGATCATCATTTTTTAAGGAATTAAATTTCTTTCAATATTCTTGGAATGATTTCTCCGATTCGTTAATCTCTTGGCTTCAAATCTTTCCAATGATTAATTCTCTTTATTTTCATTGAAAATATATATTACGCATTTAAATTGTAGACATGTTAGGCTTGGGCAACAAAGTATTTTTTTGTTTTTTAGGTTGCGAGTACAAATAAGTAACTGCTACCAAACAAACAACTTTTAAATAGATAAGATAGCTTACGCATGTACCAACAAAACCAAAAAAATGTATTCCAAGTGTTTTTCATCTATGACAGTTGGTAGCAATGGTCGTAATTTTTGCATGTTAAATGCGACGCAGTTTTGAGCTCGTACAATTTGTACCGCGTGGCAATTTTTTCATGGCGCTAGCTGGGCCCAAGATAGGGTAAACTTGGCCCCAAATTGGGGATTTAGACAGGACCAAACCACAAATGAAACGCCTAGCCCGGCCAGAGCCTAACTTACCGACGGACTTGGCCCCAAATTGACTTTCTTTAATTTTCTAGTCTCAGCCACATTATAATTAAAAATTGTTTATTTAAAAGAAACACTTTAAGTAGCTAAAAATTTTAAGAAAATCCTTATTCCTGAACCGGCTTATTCGTCGTCAGCCTCATCTTTCGGTTGCCACCCCAAACTTTGGAATTAGTGGAGACCTATCCCGTGTGGAATAGTACATTATGCAACAAGGGGAAAAAGTAGAAGATTTTACCCGCGGGTGAGTTTACTGCCCGAACGAGAATATTGTTCCAGTAAGCACCCGAGGGAAAAATATTATCGTAAGGGCAGTATAATCACCCAAGGGAAAAATATACTTTTGCCTGGTGTTGCATATAGTATTTTATTCCACTCTCGACTGAAATTCCACTTTTTGGTGCTGAAAAGCGGGGTCGAAACAACTTCGCGTTCTAAGGAGTTTTTTTTAGAAAATTAAAAAATTTTTCGAAATTTTAGAGTTTTTTTAATTTTTTGAAAATTTGGAATTTTTTGAAATTTTTGAACATTTAAAATTAGTTGAGATTTTTGAACATTTTGAATTTTTTGGAAAAAAATTACTTTTGCCCCGCTAAATTTTACTTTCGCCCCGCTAAATTTTACTTTTGCCCCGCTAAATTTTACTTTTGCCCCGCTAATTTTACTTTTGGCCCGCTAATTTTACTTTTGCCCCGCTAATTTTACTTTTGCCCCGCAAAATTATTATTCGGGAAAAATATGCTACTTTCGCCCCGCTTATCAGGGGCAAAAGGTGGGTTTTTCGGTCGGGTGTGGAATAATAGTACATTATGCAACAAGTTGCATATAGTATTTTATTCCACTCTCGACTGAAAGTCCACTTTTTGGTCCTGAAAAGCGGGGTCGAAACAAATTCGCATTCTAGGGAGATTTTTTGAAAATTACAATTTTTTTTCGAAACTTTTTGAAAATGTTTAACTTTTTGAAAATTTTGAATTTTTGGAAAAATTTAAATTTTTTGAAATTTTTGAACATTTTGAAATTTTTGAACATTTTTGATTTTTTGAAATTTTTGAACATTTTTAATTTTTGGAAAGAAATTTCGCCCCGATGAATTTTACTTTCGCCCCGCTAAATTTTACTTTTGCCCCGCTAATTTTACTTTTGCCCCGCTAATTTTACTAATAAACAAATAAAAAAGCAAGATTGCTGTAATATGATTCCATTTTTTGAAATTGTACATTTTCAAGCTTTTCAATTCGAAATTGCTCTATATTTACATCTAACATTATTAAATTCAAAATTGACCATATCAAGGCTTTTAATGTGCAAGTTTCAAATATTTAATAGCGGAATGGTCCTGACATTTTAAACATTTGAATTTGAAACTACAATATTGTGAAATTTAAAATTCGTAACCTCCAAGAATTAATTTAAAAATTAATTTAAGAAAAAAACTTTAGTTTCAAGGCCTCAAAGATTAAACTGTTTTAGAATTGCGCATTCAAAACTATAATTTTGAATTAAAATTATAAAAATTTTAAAGACGATGAATATGATATTAATAAGTATCATATCATGTAGTATCAAGTGACATTCAAAACGCGTCTGGATAGATTTTGTTACAAAAAATGTGATTTCTGTAAAAAAAAAAATCACTGTCATTTTCACCGTTCAAAATTGCGGAATTTTTAATACTGCAAGAAATATTGTGAACCTTTAAAGTTTAATTATTCTAAACACTTCAAAAATGATATGCTTTCTAATTGGAAACTTTCGAAAATTACAAAACGCGCGAATTGTGAAATATGGGAAATCTCCCGGTGTATTATTTCTCTCCCGGTTTTCTTCCGGTGCAAGTTTCTCTCGATTCTCCCAGGTGAGTGGCCACCCTGGACCGGGATTCGAAAGGGCCTCGAATATTTTTCCCTATTTCTGATCGGAGGCTGATCAAGGGCTGATCGGAAAAATAGAGAGGGCCATACTAGTTCTGTAACGCTAATTTAGCCGGGCTCTATCTAAAATTTGTAACCAGATCCTGACAGGAATAATCTTGCACCGCCCCACAGCTGGCTGGGAGACCCAATTTTTTGCCCAAAAGTCGGAAAACCCATTCAAATGTATTAGGATTATTTTAATTACACCTATATATAGTTTGTTGGGTCGCTGATTGTGAATCTGGAGTAAAAGTTTAAAAAAACAAGATGGCGAAACCAATATGGCGGACGCGTATTGAAAAAAAAAATTACTTGAAACATGTTACTGAGGGGTTTTATAAGGCGTTGAATCCGAATTTAAAGTTAAAATTGGAAATAATTGTGATTCCAAAATAGCGGACCACGGTAGGTTGAGAGACCCGATTTCGTAGCCAAAAGTCAGAAATGTAAATGATAAAACTTCCTTTTTTTGTAGTCCACTTTTAATATCAATAGTATATTATATATTGATGTGAAATTAATGATTTTTAATAACCAGGGCTGTATCGCGAGGACTTTGGGACCCGATAAATCTGATTAATTTTACTTCTAAATTCATATGATGTGGAAATGTTTAATAGAATTATTTATAATGTTTGTGTTAGCGTAAAATCAATGAAAATTTCGCTTTTTTAATTAACAGGGCCGTGCTGTAATATTAATGGACCCTATCAATCTATTTTTTTAATTTTAATTGCATTTTTTTGGTATTTTGTAAAAAAAACAACGAAGAAACTCTTAATTAATAGATTAAGTTAGAAAATAGTTTTTTGGGGTGCTTTCTGCATGAGTCCTCTTGCCTCTCACATGCATTTTCGCAATTCGGTTAGAAAATGATTTTTGGGGTCCCTTGCCTCTAACATGTAATATCACAATTCGGTTAGAACATTATTTTTGGGGGTGCTTTCTGTGTGAGTCCCCTTGCCTCTCACATACAGGGTGTTTTTTTTTAACTTGAGACATCAAAATATTTCAAGAAATACGCATCCTATGAAAAAATATCCGTAATAAAAACTTTTTATTTTCGAGGGGGAAAAGCGACTTTAAACAAATTTATCCCCCCCCCAGGAGGCAGGAGGGGGGGTAACTTTTATTTTCAAATGGGAACCCCAATTTTTTATCACAGATTCAGATTCTCCTTCGTGAAATACGTAAGTTTTATTCGAAATTTTTTTTTCGATTCGCGACCCCCCCATGTCTCCTGGGGGGTGGGGTGGGGTAAATTTGATTCAAAGTCGCTTTTCCCCTCGAAAATATAAAGTTTTTATCACGGATGTTTTTTTAATAGGATGCGTATGATTTTAAGATATTTCGATGTCTCAAGTTGAAAAAAACACCCTATATAATTTCGCATTAGGTGTGAAATCTATTCTGTTTTAAACTTAAGATCGAAAAAAATCTTTTTGAATATTAAATTCTTCATTATCATCACTATTTGATAATTCTATTCGGCCTAACTGATGAAACGATTCACAGAAAAAACTAGGGTTTCCATTAGAACCCATTTTTGGTTCCAAAGGAGCTGCAACAAAAATGAACCCCAATTGCTGAAAAGGAACCCAAAACGATAAATGAGCTCTAAACGATACCTCAGTTGGGCTTCCAAAGGATCCCAATTGTAATTGATCCTATTTCTAAAGAACATATTTTTCACGCTGTCCACTTCGACATTTTGTATAATTAATAACACAATTTTTGCCTTAAAGCACACATGTAAACGAACTCTAATGGACATAACTTAATGAGGATGATGGATGTATAAAATATTACCGCAATTAAAATAGATATAATGACTTGATAAATATCATTTGCAGGTTATGTATCAAACTTGTAAAACATAAAGGCTTATTCATATGCAAGAAACTTTTCGCACGAGCAATCTCATTGGATGCTGATCGCGCGCTTATTTAAAATGATAAAATATGCAAATAAATTTTTTACAATATAATTATTATAACATTATTATAATTATTGTTTAATAATTATAAAGTTCAAAAAAAGATTTCGAATTCTTTAGAATTGATATTTGTGAAGAAAAATCTTCCTTCTTTTAAATAAGTGGTTGGTTTGTGAATGCGCCTTCATGTTGTTCTTTTTAAGTGCGTTCTAAACGAACCCTTTTGGGTCTCTACGGGTATCTATTGGAGCTCAAGTTCGAAAGGATACCAACTTTTATTTGAGCCGCAACATTAGTGAACCCCCAGTTTTTTCTGTGTTCTGAAATGCCAGTGAAATCGATCACTTCCGCATCACCTGAATTGAAGATGATTTCGCGTTGAAAATTAAAAATCAATCTAATCTGACTTCAAAATATAAAACTAATTGAGAACGTCATGCGAAAAGGATACCACAAACGAAACCATGGTATGAACAAAAACATTCAGCGGGGAAGCGCCCGTGGTAGTTAGGTGCAGGTATTGGCGCTTGGTTGTTATAGTCTCGTTGCGGCTAGACTCAGCGCTCAGCGCGCAAGCATGTTTACAAGTGACAGTCAAGTAAATATTAATTGGTGCAAAATGGTGCAAACCCACATGAAAGTATACATTCAGCAGAACATATTGACGTAAACAATTATTTAATACGGGGTGGAAGTTTATTGGGCAGTCAACGTCGGAACTAGTTCCTTTGTTAAAAATATATATCAGGTAACAGTGACCAACTATGTCGTTGTAGGTCATAGAAAGTTGAAATTCCTCATTTGATTATTATCTTATTTATTTTGTACAATGTCCTGAATAGATAAAAATAAAAATTACTTTAACAATTAATTGTTTGCATAATAATAATTTAATTTTTGGAGAAATGAATTATGCACTCATAATTAACACTTATTTTTTAACTGTAAATTACTGTCAATATATCTAAAACTAAATTAATCAACGTATCATTCAGTTAAGGGTGCTCTAACTACCCTTGATTACAGTGACCTACACCTTTTTTCAAATTCGAAACTTGAATTTTGGCTAAAAAACCGAGTCTCATATTCTTTCTCTTTGTTTTTCCATACTTTCAACATTCAGTTGTGAAATAAATATATAAAATATATCATTTGTAGACAACAAAATAAATAAGAATATTTAATATGGGGGTCCGCCATCATGCCAACCTCCGGCAAGTAAGATAGCTACATTGCGGCCAGTCAAATTGCGGCATCTCTCATTCGGAAAAATTTGAAGTCCACATGAAATTGGC
>CAKNWT010285613.1:0-12163 GCA_932066315.1 Andricus coriarius | reverse complement strand
TAACCTCACTTTTTAAATCTCTTTCCACGTGCCCCATGTGCGTTAGTCAATCAATATCCATATGGAGAGTTTGACACCGGTAAAGAATTTGAAGCAAATACGTTTTTAACCTATGTTTAAAAAAATAAATATTGCCATTTTACGTTTGAAAAATCAGTTTTTTGCAGAAATTGATTCTCTCGGTGACTTTCAAGCCAATGGATTCTTGTACGAGTTTATAAAAAGCCAGAACTGGCAATACCTTTTTGTCAAATGACATTTTTATAATACGTAAGTATAAAATTATACTTCGTTTGAAATGTGATTACTGAATTTTTTTCATACTTTCACAGAAAGTTCAACTAACTTTGATTCCACTAAAAACTCTTTCGAAGTGAACGACAAAGAAACTCTGTCAAAAAACGTGGAAAAGAGAGGCATCAAAGGTTATGCAACTAAAAATCAACAAAAAATGAAATTAACGACCGCAACTGAATCTCCCGATAAGGTTGAGAAAAATGTAAGGATAGTTATTTTTTTATTTACTATAATTATTACTTAAAATATAATTGATCTAACCATGATTGTTTTTTTTTCTTCTATTTAGACGACTTGCTGATAAGGAAAATCAGGAGTTTGATGGCTGAAATTACAGAAGTGCAGGCTAATAAAGTCTCTCTAATGAATATGTTCGATGATATATCCTGTACAAACTACTTCCCAAAGCTAACTATTTATTGCTGTTAAAAAAATTTTAAATTGTATTATTGGTAGAAATAAAAAAATTAAAGGGGCCACATCTGGGCCAGACCGGGCACATTTTTCCAGATCGGGGCCCGATCGGCGCCACATCAAAATTTCTGCACGGGGGACGTTATGAGAATTTGCAACTTTCGCAAGTAGAAGAACATAAGAGTAGACGAGGCTTCATTTTTTTTTTAATTTTCTTACCTGATAGACTTAAAATAGAATAATTGGATAGATATATAATGAATAAAAAGATAGAGTTCACAGAAAAAACAAATGTGAATTTTTGTTGGGAGTAATTTTCAAGTAGGTGAAGTTGAATTTTTTTGCATCAAAACAAAAGTAGATACAATAAAGTTGACATGGCAATCATACTTAACGTGATGGGTTAATCTTACCACATGAAGGTAATTTTTGTTGCAAAAAACAAGAAAAGAATTGGAGAAAAACGGACTATTATATCTTTCAAGGAACACGATAATAAATAAAATATTTGGAAGTCCAAAATAGAGAAAAGCGATAGGTCAAGTGATTTATTGTCACTGAGGGTGATCTTGAGTGATTATGTATACTGGGGATCGTATGAAGTCTGAACACTGAACAGGCTGAACAGTTCGATCCTGGCATCCAGCTTTGACAAAGATACGGTAGCAACTCCTTAGGTCCCAGATTCGCCGTAAGTGACCAACAGAGGAGAGAAGTCGAGAGAGTCCAGGACCGCGGGGGTCCACGACACGCAGATATTTATCGACTGTCTCGCGTATACAAATACAAATATATATATATATATATATATATATATATATATATATAATCTATATGGATGTATCTCGGAAAGGGTCTAGGTCAAGGTGTGGTTGGATGCAGGGAGGGCGACACGTCTCTGACTTTATAACCTAACAGCCACCAACTGCTGGTACGGCCCATCGCCCATGGCTCATGGCCCATCATAACTGGTTTCCGGCTTTTTCAGTTATAATCGCTTGGCTATTACCAAAGTAGCATCCTGGACAGGTTCGAGTGCCTACTGTTGTGCCTCCGGGCACCTCCGGGCCCCAAGAGGGTGCACGATTAAGGGATAGCTTTCCTCTCTAGAATCTAAACTCTATACTACTTATGGAGGCCCCTTGCCCCTCGAGTGCTCCCGCCGATGTCGATTCTTCTTCTCTGCGCTACAGATCAACCAGATAGGCTGTTTGCTGCGTGTGGGGCGATATAGTCAAATTGCGTCCATAAGGTAGATCTGTCGATATCGACGGACGGATATTAAGAGGTGCCTTCCCTGACAAAGTATCAAACACAATGGTTTGTTAAATGAACGGACTGGCAAAGGTAGAGGAAAAAATTTGAATACAAGCTTTTTGTACCCAGCCTCACCTAGGACCTCTCAATAAATGTTTTGAAATATGCTGCAATATTCTAATATTTATAAGAAATGTGTTAATGTAATGAAAAGTTCAATGCAATGTATATATGCATGGACTCAAACAAAACTTTGTAGAATATCTACAGTGAATTCTGCTGCATTAAATTACACATAATTTCAAATTCTTTAACCCTCCGTCCCCCACGTGGGGTCTAGCCAGACCCCAGATGCACTAATTTCCTTATGACATTCGTGATTTTGCATCCAGTTGCCTGTTGCGTTGAAAAATTTTCCTCTCAATAGTTCTCAAGGCGCCAGTAAGAGCGCTTTAATCTCTGAGGTATGTAATCCCTTTTTTCTTAATGTTTTTGTTGAAAAACGTGATTAAAGTCCGCTCAGAGCCCACGTTGCTATTATTAGTTTTATATAGTCTTGTCAAGTTGATGCTTCAAGACTGAATTTGCAATACAAATTTGCGAAGTTTTCTCATATTCAAAGTGTGTAGGTTTAAACTTTATTTTAAACTCTCTACTTGAATCCTGTTTGCTTTGATTACCTAGCATATTTTTGTTCGTGTTATTAAAAAGCAAAAATAATTTATTGACGCCGGTCCAATGCGATTCCACACCGCTTGCGTCGTGAAAGTGAGTGGGGTCCATGTAGACCCCACGTGGGGACGGTGTACCTAACTTGCACGTGGGGAACGCAGGGTTAAAAATATTCGAATAGTCTGCAATATTCTGAAATGTCCTTCTTCAATATTCAGTAACGTGTATCCGAATACAAAATTCTCTTAAATTTATCGACTGTTCGGAATGTTTGGAAATGCTGTAGAATGTTCTAGGCTATTCAGGAATATTGTAGAATATTTTTCATTTCATTGTTACTGTAGCAACCTTTCAAATTTACCATTAAAAATATTTTCATTACAATGAATTTCGGATATTACCGAGCACTAGAAGCATCAATCTGATCCCAAAAGTGCAAAAAATATGGCGAATAATATGTTTTGAAATGTTGTAGACATAGTTCTGGATTTATTAAATTTTTTGATGCTTCTAGACAATTCTGGAATATTTTGGAATGCTTGAGACTATTCTGAACTTTTCTAGAAAATGTTCGAATCATCTAAAATTGTTTAGACTAGACAGGCAAAGGCAAAGAGATCAGTAGTGAGCCATCCTGCGTGTTTTTGGAACCAGGACGTTCGCTCCTTAGGAATGAACCATCATAGTTTCCTTTTAAAACTCATTTTTAAATATTCATTTAATATTAGTAATCCCACCTTAGAAGTCAAGCTCTGGAAACGTTTCTATTCTGCTTGTTTGTTTAACTTTAAGGTTTGTCTCATTATGTATCAGTCACTGTAACTACCAACTACTGAATGCATTAGTGCTGATAAACATATGCATGTCACTCGAAATCATCTTAACCCATATGCTACAAATATATGTATTGTATAATGTTTTCTTCAAAAGAAGAAATAATGAAAAGGGAATAAGTCGTTTGTTTACTAACAGCATTGAAAAGACAAAGTTTTGTTCTGTTCGAATATAATAAAGCGAAAAATTAATACGACGAATTGAAATAATTCGTGTAAAAAAAGTTCTACTTTTTAAATCATAAACTTTTATACAAATTTTAAATTCTTGAAAACTTCTAGAATGGCTTAACATTGAAAATCCACGCTTCTAAAATAGATGGACCAAAAAACATCCAATTTAAACATTTTTATTGTTACATTCATATGCATAGGATAGATGTTGCGTCCTCGTGGAACTCACTCGGCTTGAAACTAATTTTCTCTAGGGAGATATTATTTTCACACCTTGTGCATAATTTTCACATCAAGACTATAAGGTATCGACGGAAGAGGCATTGAAGTTCGTTTTAAACTTAATTTCCTTGTGGAAGATGCTTTTTACTTACCATCTGTAAGCGTTGATCGTCGGACCGTCAATGTATCATCCGGAGAGCGGCAGGCGATAGCTGGATTGGATACCATAAGCTTATAGTAGATCCGGCATATCCATTTAATAAAAAATTAGTTTTTAGACATTTTTTTAGAATTACCATATGGAAGTAGAATGTAGAATTTTGGTATGGAACTTCCGTAGAACGCTTTCCATATAATTTTTTAACGTAACCCGTGCTTCTCAGCTTCTCTCTCCATTCGTTTCTTATCCAAGTTAATATTTTCATTCCCTAATATTTATCTGCATCCCACCTCACGTATATATGTATATTTAACATGTGTGCGTGTGTAATATTTTCAACATTATTGAAACAATAAGTAAAAATACATAACAAATCATAATCAGGGCCTCACAAGATGTGATTATGCGAGGGTTCAAAAATATTTGTATTTACTAAACTCCCAATCTCTCTACTGAACACAGAAAAAAAAGTGTATTCTGTACCCCGATTTCAGAGTAATCTTTACCTGCGAGAAAAATAACATACACGTGATAAAATTTCCCCCCTAGATTGAATATGGTTACCATATCAGCTTTATTATATCTTCTATTATTTCGATGTGAAAAAATTCAAACTTTATCCACTTGAAAAGTGAAAAACATAATTTTTTTCGTTTATTTTATTTCATTGACAACATTTCTTGTTTTCACTAAGACTTTTGGATATTTTTGCGGTAAAAATCGAATTTAAAAAAAAGCTATCACACGATTTTTTGGCTTTTGGTCTTGAAATGTTCTTATAAGATGCCAGCGAACTATAATCAATATTAAAATCCCTTACAATTGAAATTGGTTCGGCCGTACTGTGTGCCACATAAAAAAATTTGGTTTAACTGCCCCAGCTAAAGTTTTAGCTAGATTTCGTCTTCTAATAAAATATGGCTGTATTACCTAAATATCTAGATGTTTTCGCGAAAATTTGCCATCTAGAAATTTTGTAGATAGAAAAATGTAGCTAAAACAGTTCGATATTTAGGTAACAAAGCTAGATATTTAGGTAAGACAGCTATACTTTCTTAGAAGACGAAATCCAGCTAAACGTTTCGCTGGGACAGCTGAACCATTGTTTTCGATGTGGCTATTCAAGGGGTCGATTACGTAACCTTTTCACTTAATTTTCACTTTAACTTCACCGCCAGGTTCATCTCCCTTAAATTTTTCATCAAAAGAGAAACATTTGAAAGGAGATAAATGTAGCAGTGAAGGGTAAGTGGAAGTGAAGTGAAAAAGCTACGTAATCGAACCCCCAGATTTAGTTATCTGAATATTCTGAAGTGTTCTTGGCTGTTTCGGAATTTACGTCCATTTATCAAATTTGCTGCAATTTTTAGAATGTTCTTGAAATTTCCAAAATATCTTGGAATAATCTAGAATTTTTTCCACTTTTCTGGAATTTTGTCAATCCGAACATTAAAGAATGTTCTGGGATTGTCTAATATATTCTTCTATATTTATGTAAGATTTTGCTGTAAATTCTGCAATATTTTTGAAATTTCTAGAATATTTCGCAACGTTTTGTAAAGTTCTAAAACGTTCTCATATAGAATATTGGTCTCTTGACGAATATGTTATCTTTTAAAATTATCTGCAACATTGTGGAATTTTCTACAATGATTTCGAATTTTATTTATTGGTCTTTATTTTTTTGAAATTCTATTATAATTCTAGAAGGCCCTGAAATGTTGTATAGAATATTCTGTGATATTCTATAATATTGTAGATTGTTCTAAAATCCTGAAATACTTTGAAAAGCGTCCATGGATTATTTTTGGAATTATAGATATCTCCTCCCCTTCTCTATGTAATTATTTTTTTGTAACGCATGCACGGAATGTTTGCTTTTCGAGGCAGGAAGTGACGAATTCCGAAACCGTGGTAAAAAGCAGTTATAAAAAGACGTTTTTAACTGCTGCGCTTGCGCAATTTGAGCAAGATTACCTGTTCAAGCTGCTGCGCTTGCGCACTATAAGCAAGATTACTTTTTCTAGCTATCGTGCTTGCGCATTTTGATTCAAAATTACTTTCCAAGACTGTCGGAATCCTAACCTCACTTCATTATGAATTGACACTTGACAGACTGAATGTGAGTAGTAGAAGTAGCAATAAATTGTTGATATTCAAAAATATCAATAAATTTTCGGTCATTTTACCATAAGTTTCCAAAATTCCGGTTTCAGAATGTTTTTTTAGAATGTTAAGAAATTTTATAGAATATTCTTAAATCTTTTGAAATGTTCTCGAATATTCTGAAATAGCGAGTACACTGGATCCTGGAGATAAGCGCCCTCAAGTTATGCTATTTCTAGAACTGCTGACCCCGTGTAGCCTCGAAATATGGTGATGTGCGAAGCAAGGGAGACTTGCCCACTAACTGCTCACCCATGTGTGAAACACTAGCAGCGTAGGGACAAAGGAGCAGTGCGCGGGTACTCACGCGCGTATTTTACGTAATATTTGAAAATGGTTCACACGCCACTAACTGTTTACGTTTGGATTCCTCCTAAATATTTTTAAATATTTTTCCTACAATGTTTTGAATTATCTAGAATTATATTTGTAAATAATTAAATAAGGACATGAGAATAACGACTCGCGAAGGACCATTTGAAATTGGCATCTCAAATACGTTATTTTAAACATTACAACGTACTAATCTAAGGAATATGGTCTTTATTTAGTTGCTATTTCAATGTCTTCGAATACACTTTCAGATATTTTTCGACTTTTTTTCTTTCCTTTAAATCACTTTGGGAGATTCTTATAGGATTTCGTCTGTAGATTAAAATGCTTTAAAATAAGCTTAACTTTTAAAAAAAGTTTAAGTTTTCAGTAGCAAATTCTAGCACATCATATTTATTTTATAGGATACCAAAACTAACAAAAAAGCGGGCTTCTGACCTTTGTCCCTGTTAAAAAACTGTACATACATACTGGAGTATTTTTCTTAACGGATTCTTAATTTTCGGCAAAAATCCTATAAGAATCTTACAGTCTGTCTTGAAGTACAAAAGTCATGCCGAAGGGTGATATCTCAAACTTTACGTATATCTTTATTGGTTATGTATTTATTTATTCTTTCCATATATACCTTTTTTAGGCTTTTATATATCTAAACCCCCTCCTACATAGGGGATTGATAGACGTTAACGCTTCGTCTGAATCCCACTTTTCCCAATTACCCCGAATATCCCACTCTCAATAAGCCTTCAGGTAATGCTTGACGTACTCAATCAATTATTATTTTCAATATGTCATAAAACAACTTGCGAATGGACATCAATATCCGATATTATTACGTTGGTTAAAAATATAAACGAAAACAAGTGTCTTTTTCCCATATTAAATTAGTGTTCAATCCATAAGAACTAAAAAAAGACCAGGCACCACCTTCAAATATTAATTAAAAATGTTAAAAAAGCTACACTATTTTATTTTGGAAATAGGAATGCACTGGTGCATAAACATTCCGAAAATTCGAAACTTGATACTTTTGGGCTACCCTAGCCCGAACCCATCCTTAGCTAAAAAATAGGTTATTAAAAAACGTTAAAACGTAAAAAAACGTTATTTTTTATTAAAAAAATATAATCCTTAGTTAAAAGCAGAGAACACACAACCAAGCAAGAATCAGGAAAGCTCAACCATCCGAGCTATTTCCGCGCCCGCGCTCGCTTAACGTTCGAGATCTTGACGAGTTGAGAATCTCCACTAAGCTACTGCTATCGATGGCTGCTAAAAGCTTGTGGACCGACAAAAGTTCACACTTCTCGTATGGCACGTAAAACTTGCACTTTGTCACAATATTTGATCGCTCTGCTCGATCAAATATTACTGCATTGATTGGAGCCGATTTTTAATGTATGCAAGACGTTGATGCACAGTGAAACACTTTGTTTTTTAAACATGACTTTTTATGAATTTGACGTAAAAGGCAACAACAAATAAATGACAAAATTGCTTAATCCACTAACAGATCAGTTAGAGCAAAGGGCGAAATATTGATTTGGTATAAAATGCTTTTCTGATCAAGAGCAGAACTATTATTTAATATTATTGAATAAAAGAACTTCTTTTGCAAATCGGTATCTAAAAATAAATGAATAGAATTGCAGAACTGCAGAATCATCTCCCAGTGTCATCTGATAAGCTTCACATTCCGCTATATACGGACGCGTTAATAGGAAAAATTTCTCCCCACAGAATAGAAAGCTGCACCTGTAGCTTTCTATCTACTAGGAGCCACTAATAATAACGTTCCAAGACATAAATAATCAAATTTAATCCCTCGCTCAAACTCAACCCTTCTCAGGTTGAAATCCATCTCCCCTGTCCCTGTCCCCCGCTTGATCGCGTAATCAAGCCAGGCTCGTGAATCCGCGAAAGCGTAAATTCGCAACAGCAGCAGCAATGTGCGGACGACCCTCTCGGGGGGACCCGTACACGTGTATCTACACGTTCCGGTACGTAGGTGTATACCTATGTAAGGTGGGCAGGGGGTTTAATCACGGGGGCTATCACAATCCCTAAGTGGGCTTCCTGCCCGCTTCGGAATTATAGATAATGTCAGATAATAATAACAGACCCTGTAGGGCAGACCAGCCAGAGGCAATAAGTATAAGGTAACAGAAGGTGGTAGTGGTGGTGGTATTAGTAGGAGGATAAGTATAGGCTGCGAGTCAGTGGGCTGGGGCCCCACTCACTCAGGGTTACCTTCTGGTAGAGCAGGAGTCAGGAGTCAGGCCCAGCAGTCTGGGCCCCATACGTGCCGGGCCACGAGGTCATCTCGGACCCCCGTTCACCATTCTCAGCCCACCCCCACCCATGTATAATACTCCCCATCTCGGGCGGCCGCAGCCGCAACTATAACCGCGCATCGTGCAGCATTAACTGCATAACCCTTCCCCTAACCCAGTCACGAAGACGACTCTTGCCAACTCGTCCCTCTTGCCTCTTGCTCTTGGTCATTTCTCATTTTCTTCTGATTCGCATCCGATGGATGGGACGGCGCGGCGTTTCAAGTTATGCAGACTCGATCCAACCTGGTTTAGGCCAAGTGACACTAGACTTTCTTCCCGGTTTTCAAAAAATGTTCCTGGTTATTTCAATTATCAAATTCAAACCAGCAGCATTTTAATTTGAAGTACTAAAAGAAGAATCCAAATAATAACAAATATAATTCTTGATCAATTATTTTTATGGGTTTAATACTGAAAATTAAACCTTCAAAATTGAAGAATTTCAAACTTAAACGTTCATTATTGTACGAATTTGAAGCTTTTAAAATTGAACAATCTACAAATTGAAAGTGTTCAAAATTGTACAATTGTAAACTAGAAGCCATAAAAAATGAACAACTTTTATTTCTAGGTCTTAAAACAGAAAAATAATTCGAATTGAATATTTGTATCCAACAATTGTATTAAAAAAATTAATCAAAGTAGGCGCCGCACGTTTAGAGAAAAAAAATGCGTAATTAAGTCGTTCAAACCTCCCACTCCCATCATTCCTTGCCCCTCACCCCTGTTACTTCACCCTTCGCACCCCCTTTACAATCTTCTTTCTCTTATACTTCCCTCCCTCCTCGCTTCCCCAGCTGACACTGCCCATCTTCTACTTACTTTCCCCATCGCTCACTTTTCCTTGCCTATACTATCGCTCAATTCTAACCGTTTCTCCTACTTCACCTCACATCCTCTCACTTCCCCAACTTCCACTCTCCTTATTTCCCCTAACTTACCCTATTTCACTTCCCTCATTTTCCCTCACTTACCCTATTTCACTCCCGTCATTTTCCCTCGCTTCCCCTATTTCACTACCCCAATTTTTCCCATTTCCCCTCAGTTACTCTATGTCACACCTCTCATTTCTCCTCACTTCCCCTACTCTTCCTACTCTCATTTCCCTTCACTTTCCTGACTCCCTCCTTCCTCATTTCCCCTATCTCACTTCTCCTATTTCCCTTCCCACATTTCCCCTCACTTTCACTACTTCCACTCCCCTCATTTCCTTTTATTTTCCCTAATTCATCTCCCTTCATTTCCCTTCACTTCCCCTATTCTCATTTCCCCAACTTTCCCTCTTCTCATTTACCCCACTTGACCACTCTTAATTTCCCCTACTTCCCATATTTCCCTTCCCACACGTTCTCTCACTTTCCCTACATTACCTGCTTTTATTTCGCTTTACTTCCACTACTTTCCTCCCCTGCTTTTCCCTCACTTCCCCTATTTCCCTTCCACATGTTCTCTCACTTTCCCTACTTTACCTGCTTTTATTTCCCTTTGCTACCACTACTTCCCCACCCCTCATTTTCCCGCACTTCCCATACGCCACCTCATTTTCCCCAAATTACCCTGGTTCCCCTCCCACAATTTCATCTCAATTCCCATAACTTACTTTTCCTACTTCCCCTACTTTACCTTTCTTAATTTCCCCTTACTTACCCGTACTTCCTGTACTCCCCCTTCTGTCAATGCCTTTAATTTCTCCCATACTCCCCCTCCCCTCCTTTTCCCTCACTTCCCATATGTCACCTTCTTCATATTCCCTACGCCAGGCTACATTTCCCCTAATTTCCTCTACTTTCCCTCACATAATTTCCGCTACTTCCCCTACTTTTCCTGCCCTCATTGCCTCTACTCCCCCACTCATCAATCCCCCTGTTTTTCCTCCCCTCATTTCTCCTTACTTCGCTCCACCTTATCTCCCCTGATTTTCCCCCTACTCATTTCCCCAGCCATCATTTCTCCCCACTTTCCCTCACTTGCCCTCCTTGGAAAAAAGTACGACCGGCGGACAGACCCCCCCACCCCTTGAAACAATAATGGTTTCTGCCTGGGTCTACGAAACCCTAAAAATTGTTTTCAACCATATATTTTCATGCACAAGGGTTTGATAAATACAAAACGGATATTTATATAAACGCGAGTTCATACAGAAGTGTGTGTGACGACTCGATGAAAAGTTATTAGAGGAGGAAGAATTGGCTGAGAAGTGAATACAAAAATTGAAGCAGATAGAGAAATAAATAAGAAAGAATGGAAGGATGAATGTGAAAAATGGCAAGGTTGAGGCAGAAGTGAAGTGAAAGAAAAAGGAAACAGAAGATACTTGGAAGTGTCAAGATCTGTATTGCGCTTTCGTTCGCTCCCATGCGACTGGACTATTGACCACATTCTATTGCCAGATTTCTTTGTCTTAAATTCCTCGCCTACATCCTTCCTATACATGCTCCCACATTTCCTCTTCCCATTCAGCGATTCTGCACTTTCTGTTCTCCTTTTCCTAACACATCCCTTCCCTTATCTCGTTTCCTAATCAAAAGCTTGCTATTGTTGCCCATCTTCTCTCACCCCATCCCTATTTTAACTACTTTGGTGTTCCTTTTTTTCATTTTACAATATATTATTACTATAATAATTGTTTTTACCTGCCTCTTTTCTCTAATTTTTCATAGTTTACTGCATTCCTATTTCCTATATCTCTATTCCTAAAGAAAATTCTTCTTTCCTTTTTCCATCTCGATAATTCCCTCTCCATTGTTTCATCCCCTTCAAACTATTTTTCGCTCAATCCCCTCCCTTTCCCACCATTACCTTCCCATCAATCTTAATTTATCCCTTTGCGTTTCTTCTCTCACCATATATCTAGGAGTTCTCCAGTCTACATTTAGGGTTCACCTTACATAACTTTCTTGTAACCTATTAATCTCTTGTTTTTCCTTCCATCTCCATATCTTTGCTCCATAGCTCCAATTACCATCCTTTTCCTATTCCCCATATGTGTTTCTTTATCCCTGCTGCTTTTTTTATCCTTCCTCTCATATGAGTTCTATGATCTCTATTTGCTTACAAGGCATATCTTAAATATTTAAACCGATTGCTTCTTCTTAATATACTACCTTCCATGTTCTAGTCCATTCTTTTTTCCCCCTCCTTTTCTAAACCTCATTGTTTCTGTCCTTTCTACATTTAGATTCAACTTTTGCCCACCTAAGTATTTCTTGAATCCTCCTATTAAGCCCGCTCATCCTTTCTTTGCTCTCTACCATCTCCACTGTATCGTGCGCGTATGCCAGTATATATATATATATATA
>CAKNWT010285609.1:0-10016 GCA_932066315.1 Andricus coriarius | reverse complement strand
CTAGGTTAGATACTTATAAAATAATAATTAGAACACATTTTTATATTTAGGGGAGAGTGAGGTATGGTTCCGCATTTTGACTTAATTGCCCTATAAATTACGATTGAAATGTGATTTTGATGAGCCTATTTTTTAAGGTGAAGCTTACATTATCAGGGAACATATGTTATTACATATTTTATTACTCCAAACAAAAGATGAAACAATTCCATGGTGGGCCATTTACAATTCACATTGTGCTGGGTCGTTTATGGTTAGATGAACTTCAAATTTTGGATAAATCAACCAAACTCTTTCCTTAGACCAGCAAAAACACTTATTTGTATCAACTGAAATATTCTCTTGCATCGAGCAAAATATTTGCTTGGATTAACCCAACGTTTTAGTTGGTACAACTAAAATATTTGCTTGTATCAACCAAAATATATGGTATATATCAAACAAATTTTACTAAACAAGAAATTTTCTTGGGTCAACCAAATATTTCGTTGTCCATATAATAACCATATTCTAGGGTTGATTCAACCGAAATTTGGTTCATTCAACCAAATCTTTTTCCGGGTATACAAAATTTCAGTATAAGAAGCAATACAATTCTGCGTCTCCTAAATTGAAAATGGAGAATTTGTGAGATAGAACAGCGAAATAAATATTTTCAACTAAAATTGTTTAATATTGAAACTACTGATA
This sequence comes from Andricus coriarius, assembly GCA_932066315.1. NCBI lineage: Eukaryota > Metazoa > Arthropoda > Insecta > Hymenoptera > Cynipidae > Andricus > Andricus coriarius. The sequence goes on along the minus strand of CAKNWT010285609.1, from coordinate 9,326 downwards.
ATAATTCAATTTTAAACGTTCAAATTTGGGACCATCTAGTTATACAACTTTGAATATTAAATTATTGGTTTTGCAACATTCTATTAGAAGTGTAGAAAATTTTCGGTGAAAAAATAAAGTCTTAATAATTTTTCCGTTTCCATATATTATAGCAGATTCACGTAAAGGTTATAAATATTTCCGATAATATGTTTCGTATTAAACGGCGTTATTTTCATTGAAGTTTATCATATTTTTTTCATACTAATATATACAAGTATAGTCTTAAAAATAGGCTTTAAAACATCTAAGGCACAAAAAAGGTTCTCCTTTTCATATTTATTTAGAATTTTCTTACGCATTTGCGTTTTAATAACATGCTCTGCAGTCTCGCTTTACCCGTTCCCGATAAACCAGACGAGGTGGTGCAAGGGGGCGAGAGAGTGGCGCGTCGACTGCTTCAGTCATTTTCAGTCAGTTGCAAAAATGTCGCACGACATGCGGTTCAGTTCGCTTTCATTGTTTCGGTTATGCGTAATGAAGCATCACAGAAATGTCGAAGGACAATAAGAGGAAGCGTTTATCTTTCGGAGAGAAATATAATCTGTTAGACGAAGTGAAATCAGGGGCCTCAAAACAGTCTATTTTACAAAAATATGGTATCGCTGAGGGCACGTACAAGGATGTGAGGGCTGGCAGATCTCTTTAAAAAAAAAGATTGAAAGTTATGAATATGTAAAAAATAAATCTTAAAAAATAAATCATAATGCGGTAAGAGCAAAATTTTGATGCATATCATTCATAAAGTAGAACAGTTTGTTTTGAGGTTATGATTGGAGTATCAAACCTTTTTCAAAGATTTATTTATAAACATTTATCATTTAACAGTCAAGAGTTCCACTTTGAGTGCTTTAATTTGTAATTTATTTTTTATTCTTTCAAATGGAAAAATGTTTAGCTTCAGAGTTTGAATTTTTTGATTTTATTGACCGTGAAAAATGTTTGCGAACCGAGAGAAGCCCGGGAAATAAACGGGCATTTTTTCCTTCGATTAAAATGGCCATCCTGTTATACCTATGTACGTCCTTCCCTAGGAATCTCGGCACCTTGTAGCTGGTGGGAGGGCTATCGGGTCTCATTAGATGGTAGATCTGGAATAGGTGAACCTGAGGGGCTACACTGCGAGGTGTGTCTACTCTGGGGAACTGACGGAGACTAGTCGGTGGGACTTAAACTAAGGAGCGATCCTTCCAGGAGGTAATCGCAAAGCTTCCTGAAATACCGAGGGCGCGACTTCTCATGCTTCCAAGCTAAGATGTGATCGCCGTGTCAAGAGCTGAATGAAACCAGGGTCAACAAATCCTTGAACACCTCGGCCTCCCCCCTCAATAGAGGCGGACAGGCGGGGGTCCAAACGGAGTTGTCTAAATGGAGACTTTGGGATACTAGGTCGAATCCCATAGTATGTAGACCAGCCCCCTGCAAGCCGGGCTGTGCGGGGGGTGTTTATTATTTCCCTAGCTTCTTGTGGGACTCGAATGAATCCTCAAAAACCAAAACAAACCAAAAGCAATGAGGGCCCCGTTTCAGGACCCTCCTCTAACCCACCGCCAAAAGTGGGAGGCTCCTTAGGGGGCAACCCACCAGAGGGGGTGCGAACTAAAGATAACGGTGGAGACAATCTTGTCCAAGCCGTAGAAGTGCAGCTAACGGAACTCTCCGTGAGAAGGAGTCAACGTAGCGGAGCACAAAAAAGGAGAGACCGCAATGCGCTTCTAGCAAACAGCAGCCAAGGCACCCCACAGGGGGTAGTGGCTGCGGAAGCTTGACCTGGAGCAACTCCTCCAGTTAATCCTAATGGCAAGAGGAACAAGAGCTCCAGAGAAACTTCCCCAAGCAGGGAGTTGAAGCAGCAGGAGGCTCTGGAAACACAGGGCCTTACTTTCGCGCAGATGGCTAACAACGCCTTTGTGAACGTGGACATTGTGTCGGGTTATCCTGAGAACTGTATAACTGTCGAGGAGGTGGACAGGATGAGGGATGAAATCTCTAAAGGGATTGACGCATTAACCCGCGAGGGGCGCGCCCCCCGATTCAATGACATCTTCATCAGGTCGGGGACCATCGTAGTGGAGGCCGCGGAAAGCTGGTCGTGAGACTGGATAGTGGAAAAAACCCCAACGTTTAGGCTGAAAGAGGGCCTAAACTTGGAAGTCAAAGGGACGGAGTGTCTACCGAGGTACCGTAGAGCGACCGTACTGATTCCCGGCATCCCCGAGGAAGGTTTATTCCGACAGGCACGGTTCCAGGCCGAAGAGGAGAGGCTGCATTCTAGTCGTCGGTCTTCCTGAATCCTCAATCAGAGCCCTTGCGAATCTTGATTACCGCCCCTATGTAGGGGCGAGTAGGGTTACCTTTCGAGTGACCCAACTGGGATCCGCAGAGGGAGCAGAAGCGCCCGGGGGTGCCCCGAATCAGCCTGTCAATAGCTGAGACGGGAAACTCCATTATTATTATACCATTAAACCGTTTCCCTTTCGGGGTAAGCGTGAATTGCTCGTTTGGAAAGTAGTAGTGTGTGGATGGTATATAGGTATAGGGAGGTATAGATATTTTAGATTGATCTAGAAGTCTCGTGTTGTTTATTTAAATATTACGTTCATTCCGCAACACTGCTCCGACCCAGGTTGCTGATCAATCTCTCTAGCGATCACCCCATGTGGAGAGCCTCACAAAACTGCTATGTGTGGCTCCCCACTTGGGCCCATTAGTATCCAAGGTCTTTGTTTCAGGCGTCATTCATTCTACTCACATTCTTTTTATAAACTATTTGTCACCAAACTTTTCTGTCCTGGCATACTACTCTAGCTTCCTTCACGTCCATGCATTTTTTCATGCAAGCATTCGTATTTCCACCTTAACTGATTTCTTTCCCATATATCAACTAGTGTCTCTCCTGTACCACATTTTTTGAGGATTATCTCTTTTCGGACTTTGTCCATCAGTGTTCTCCCGCATATTATGCGCAAAGGTTTCATGCCAATCGCGTTAATTTTACTCTTGTCCTTTTCTTGACATGTCCATGTCTCGCTACCGTATAGTACAGCCGGTACAAATAAAGTATAATATTTGGTAATTCTAGATTTTTTTGATTTTTTTTTAACTCTAAGAATGGACCCTGCTCTACCGCTAACCTTCTCACCCTCATTTATGCGCCTATCTAACTCCTCATCTATTTTACCGTCGCTAGTGAATAGGCTACATAGATATACGTATTTGCCAACTTGCTTTAACCTCTCATCATTTAGGACAATGTTGCACATTGTTTTCTCACTTTTTCCGTCAAACACCATTACCTTAGTTTTATTTAAGTTTATTTTGATACCCATGTTCTTCATGCTTGTATTCGGTTTATTCAAGATTCTTTGCAAGCCCTCGATTGATCCGTGTTTCCCGCCTTGCACAATATAAAAACAGTCACTCAGTTTCCCATTTACCCTTACACTCGCTTTACTGCCTGCATATAATGTTTGTATTGCTTGTAGGAGCCATTCATGGACTCCGTACTCTTTAAGGTCTTTCCAAAGTTTACTTCTATTTACCTTGTCAAATCCATTTTTTTTTTGCATCACAGCAAAGGCACATGGGCGGTTGTAGCCAGACGCATGTCTGTGGTGCAGACAGGGATCACCCTAATCCAAGAACCCTGGTTATGCAGGGACAGGATTTGTGACTTGTCAGGGTTTGGCTCCATATATAAGGGGCAGCTCGAAAAAACGCCAAGGGCATGCATAGCCGTTAAAGGTATGGATGCGATCCCGGGGGACCTCCGCCTCCTAGAGAGGTGGAGGCTCTAATTCGGCACTGTCAGGAGAATAAAATCCCTCTGCTGTTGGGCTGTGGTGCAAACTCTCACCACACGGTGTGGGGAAGCACAAACATCAACGACAGAGGGAGAGATTTAATTGAATATATAGCAGGCACAGAGCTGGAGATTCTCAATCGGGGTGATACTCCCACATTCCAGACTAAAAACAGGAGTGAGGTTCTCGTAGCAGGGTACTGGACTGGAGAGTCTCCAATGAGGAGTCTCTCGCGGACCACAAATATATCGAGTTTCGAGTAAACCTAGAAAACCAGTTGTTTCCAAGATCAGAAACGCCAGAAATACAGTTTGGGATTTGTATAAAGAGGAACTCAAAGGGAGGCTTGCGGAATTTCCCACAAGCTATGGTACCATAGATGAGTTAAAGCATGCCGCGGATTTTCTGCGAAGGGCTCTGCCTACATCATATGAGAACAATTGCCCTATAAGCACAATTAAGTTTAGGAAGGGAGCAGAATAATGGAATACCCACCTGGAGAGACTACGTAAAAATACAAAAATGTCGTGCAATAGGGCAGATAGAACTAAATTGCCTTCCGACTGGGACATCTATAAGACGGCCCAGTCTGAATACAATAAAAATATAACGAAGTATAAGCGGGAAAATTGGAGGGGCTTCGGCGAGGATTCGAAAAACATTCCGGAAACAGCGAAGCTGCACAACATCCTGACGAAAAATCCAGAAGCTCGCCTTGGGCCTATAAAGGCTTGATAATGGTGAGTTTGTCGAAGATGAAGAAGCAACTCTGAATCACCTGATGGAAGTTCACTTCCCGGGTTTTCAACGAATCCGAACCGACCAAGAGGAGGAAGGCTGGGGCCAAGAGGAGGAAGGCTGGGGCCAAGAGGTGGTGAGGGCCGACTGGAATTTCGCCTCTAAGGTCGCTGATTACAAGAAGGTGGAATAGGCCGTAGGTTCCTTCTGTCCTTTTAAATCACCAGAGGCGGATGGTATTTATCCAGCGCTTTTACAAAAAGGCATGGAATTGGTCGTCCCTCCTCTGACGAAATTATTTGGGGCAAGTATAACCCTCAAACACGTTCCATCGGCATGGAAGGATGGCAGAGTGGCCTTCATACCCAAACCTGGGAGGGAGGGTTACACTGCTGCAAAAGATTTTCGACCAATCAGCCTAACGTTTTTTATCCTGAAGACGTTGGAGAGGCTGGTCGAGAGATACATTAGGGATGAGGTGCTCTTGGCCTCCCCACTGCATAGAGGACAGCATGCTTGTCAGGCAGGCTACTAGGTAGAAACTGCGCTTCATGCTGTTGTGGCATAATTGGAGCAGCAGTTGGAACAAAAGGGGCATGCAGTGGGCGCTTTCTTGGATATAGAGGGCGCTGTCAGCAATACTCCTCCAGAAGTCATCTGTAGAGAGGCTCTGAGATGTGGCGTGCCGGACCAGCTTGTACGCTGGATGGGAAGCATGCTACGTCGGAGAAGACTCGAAACCAGATGGGGTGAGGGCCTAGTGAAGGGAATAGCTGAGCGGGGATGCCCACAGGGGGGTGTCCTGTCGCCCCTCCTGTGGTGCATTTCTGTGGACGGCTTCCTGCGAAGGCTAAATAAAGAGGGGTAGTATACTCAGGGTTATGCGGATGACTTTGTAATTCTAGTAAGGGGGGCTCATCTGGAGACGCTCATGGGACTTATGAGGTCGGCGCGGCGCATTGTAGAGCTCTGATGCGATAGCTCAGGGCTCTCGGTAAATGCTGAAAAGACTAACCTGGTCATTTTCACGAAAACCTATAAATTCCCAAAAGTTGACGCTCCTGTTTTTGCGGTGGGAAGCTGACGTTTTCAAATTCGGTTAGATATCTGGGAGTAATCCTAGATAGCAAGCTGACCTGGGCAAAGCACCTGGAGACTCAATACAGGAAGTGTGTCATGACTTTTTGGATGTGCAGGAGAGCCTTTGGGTTGACGTGGGGACTAGGTCCTAAAATGCTGGCACAACTCTACTCTGCAGTCCTAAAACCCAGGCTCCTGCATGCGGCTGTGGTCTGGTGGCCACGGGCAGAACTCAAAACAATGCAGGACAGGCTGCGAAGATTACAAACGCTAGAATTTAGGGGATGGACTGGAGCAATGAGGATTTCGCCCACAGCGGCGATAGGATTCATGCTATGTAAAGAACCCCTGCATGTTGCAATAACCGCTAGAACGGCACACGCGATGGGCCGCCTGGCAAGAGAAAATAGATGGACTCGGGGAACTAGGCACACTAGGCTCCTGAGTGATATCAGTGCATTGCCGATTCTACAGATGAGGCAAGATCAAAAAACAAAACGCTTCAACTTTGCCAAAGCTTTCCGCGTCTGCATCCCAAGCAGGGATCTGTGGAAAGCAAATGGTAACCCGCTCCTCCAAGGGGAAGTCTGGTATAAAGATGGCTCTAGGGGTGAGGAAGAGTCAGAAGCAGGAATTTAAGACAGTAAGAGAGGGAAAGGGATTGGGATACCACTTGGTCGACATGCTACTGTCTTTCAAGCGGAGGTCCTGGCCGTTCTTCGCTGTGCTGAAACACTAATAGAAGGAAACCTTGCTGACAGACAGATTACGATCTGTTCCGACAGCCAATCGACACTAACTACAATAGGGAAACCAGACGTAACATCAGAACTGGTTTGCGAATGCAAAAAGGCATTAAACGAACTTGCAGAAAGAAACAATGTGGCTCTGATATGGGTCCCAGCAAGTGAATACAGAGGAACAGAACCGGTACTGGGAATAGCGTCTTGCTGTGTCGGTTTGGCCATTAAAAGCTGGATCCGAACAAAACGCCGGGAATACTGGGAGAAGATCCGGGGTTGTCGTCAGGCGGAATCCACCCTGGGTTATACCCATAGGATCGACAGAGCCAGGGAAATCCTGGGTTTACCCAAGAAAGACACAAGGGCAGTGGTACATATCCTAACTGGACACAACCACTTAAACTATCATATCCACAAAATGGGGTATAACCCCACGACAGAGTGTCGTCAAGAGGTGTCAAGTCAACTGCTGAGAGCGAATAAGTAAGGGTGTGGCACAATAGGCTTTATAGCGTTAGCGCCACAGGAGCTCTCCATGGGCTCCTCGCTCGTCCTAAAACTAACTAACTAACTATACCTCTGTACGTACACACTTATAAATCAGTGCTTTGATAAAGTTTTATTTTCGAGCACAAACATTTTCGTGTTCATTATGATAATATAAAATGAACATGGCAAAAATACAAAGAAAATATTTGTTAGGGACAAAACTCTAACAGGAATGGTTCATACGGCCTCGATTGTATACGGTTTGGAGAGACCCTATTTACCGTCAAGGCCATTGAGGGTATCCCCGATATGGTTGGTAAAGCGGGACTCCAGAGTATTTCAAATTCATACTATATTTACTGAGAAGCACGCCCCACTCGTCTTATGTTTCAAAATATTATCGGTGTAGTTGTTACGGAACGATTTTGATCATTTAAATATAATAAGTGTTTAATAAAAACCCTGACATTATAGTCATGTAGCAGTTCTATCACTCTGTGGTATATCAGTTACATTACAAAATTGCAGAACTGTTGTGTATCCTTACAGTAACAGCTTCACAGAACAGTGTGCCCTCTATGTTCCATTTCTATAACACGTGTGCCATTCTAGTGACGTAGCAATTCTGTCACTCTGTGATATACCAGTTACTTTACAGAATTCCAGAACTGTTACGTACCCTTTCAGTAACCACGTTGCAGAACAATTTGACCGCTGGGATCCATTGATAAAGAAGCATTCTACTTGACTCGTTAAATAGTAAGATCTAATTTGTGGGTATGGACTATCGAGTATATCAGTATAGCATTGTAAATGGTATTGCATTTGTAACAAAATAATTGTTTCTTTATTGTCTTCTGATCACTGTCAGGAGACTTAAGTCCTTAAATTTCCTACGTGGCCTATTTAGGATTTACCTTTTCCCTCGCCATAAAATATGATCATAACAGTATCTATCAGTCAAACTTCGGTCAAAAATACGCAAGTGAACAAAGAGTGGGTCACCGGGAGCAATAATGGCCGCCGATCTGCTGATATTTAGAGGTTAGGTGGCAACACACGAGGATCATGGCTACGTAGCGTCAATTTGGCGAAGAGGAGAACGGAGAAGAAGGCGGCGAAAATCTCAGTCAGGACTCCGTATATTCAAAGTATTCAGAAATCAGAAAGGGAGAATCTAAAATTCGTCCAAAATTGTTTGAAGCCGATAAAATTGTTCCACTGATCACTTCAGTCGAAAAGGAGATAAAAGCAAGGGACGCAGCCAATAGCAATCAGGAGAAGAAAGAAATATCCCGAATTCCAGGCGAAATGAAAATTTTGGTTCAGGGTCCAGATTTTCAATTACATGAAAACATAAAAATGCAACATGTGTATCGGTGAGATGAACGGATATCCCTGTAAACGGACTCTCCTGGTATGTATGATTGTAGTATGATAGAAGTGTGAAAGAGACTAGCTAACACGGTCCTTCTGGATCCCTAGGTCGAGGTCCCTCGCGGACCGATATCCAGTTTTGGAATCAGGACGGGACTAACGTACGACCAGCACAGCGACCAAAAAACAGCCCTCCATTGGTGTGGAGGCCTACGAACGGATATTCGTTGAGTGTCTTTCTCAATGTGTCCACCGCCCTAAGCCATGCGTGTAGAGTGATTGTGCCCGTGGCAATTTGGTACCTAGGAGTAAAAAGGTATCTTAACGGCCTCTCGAGGACAGCGGACGACTTCCACGAGTAATCAGTCTTACCCCTGCATGCGGGGCTCTGCAGGGGCGGACCTTTTGTTTCCCTAGCTGCTCGTGGGATCAACATGCATCACATCAAAGTAAAAAAGCTTGGAGAAAGAAGGGGGAAGGGATGTGGCGGAGGGGGCGAGAGGTTGAGTTTGAACGGGTCCAAAATAACCCTTTCCTTTTGGCAAGCCAAACTCTGAATGAGGCTATGGAGACGGGAGCAGCCCGTGAGTCCCCCAAAAAGAAAAAAAACATTAACGGTTACTTGAAAAGAAGACTGAGGAGGCAAGCACAGCAGGCTAGTAGAGCAGCTGCGGGGGTTGGAACATTGGCAACTACTACGCCGAATACCAGCACTGAGACCCAGAAGAGAGGTAGGGGCTCAGAGGACACCCCAAGTAGGAAGGGGGGCGGGGGGATTATCCTATGAAGAGGCACAAGACAGCCCAGCAGCCGGCAAAAAATGAGACGTCGGGGGCTGGACTAAAAGCTGCCCAGAGGACTAACCCCCTGACGGTGGTGGTAGCGGATACGAGCTACCCGGACTCGCTGCTCCCTGCGGAGCAGTTGGAGCTTTTCAGGGAGGCTACCTGGAGGGCGCTCGAAAGAGAGTCCCCAGATCAATGGATGATCAAAAGACGTTGAGGGCTACGGCGTGGTTCCTAGGTAAGCTGGAAGACCCGTCTGTGGTCCTTTGGCG
>CAKNWT010285594.1:0-10854 GCA_932066315.1 Andricus coriarius | reverse complement strand
ATTATTAATTTAAGTTAACAAAAATAATAGTTTAAACAATTCATTATTATTTTTAATAATATTCTTTCTGAATAATGCTACAAAGTTGCTTTTTTTCTGAAATATTCAACTATCATGTTTGTTAAATTGCATTAACTATTACCTCACTTTAAGTGAAGTGTGGACCAAAAGTTGAATATTTCAGAAAAAACCGCAATTTTCTAGCATTATTCTAAGAGAATATTATTTAAAAAAATAATAAGTTGTTTAAACAATTCATTTTGTTACCTTAAATTAATTATCACCTCAATATAATTGAAAAATGGGCAAAAGTGGAATATTTGACAAAAAACTGAAACTTTCTAGCATTATTCTAAAAGAATATTATTATAAATAATAATAAATGTTTTAAACGATTATTTATGTTAAATTTAATTAATTACTGCCTCGCTCTTACTGAAATGTTGTAAAAAGGTTGAAAAACTTGGAAAAAACTGCGACTTTTTATTTTTAGTCTAAGACAAAATTGCTAAAAACAATCATGAATTGTCTTCGAAATTTATGTAAACATATAATTATCAGTAAAAAGTAGTATTTTATGTATCAGAAACAATTTGTATTACAAAAAACACAAAAAATTATAATTAGCGCTAAAAACTCGCAAAACCCAGTTTTTCACTTATGGGTCTTTTTTGACATTATAAAAAATACTTATGGGGTTGATACTTAAAAAATAGTTATTCATTTGTATTATGTATCCTATTTCTTATGGGAAATACGTGCTAAAATATATGGCGCTTGCAGAACATCTAAATATAATTTTTTTTTTCTAAATGCATTTTTTGTGTGGATTCGAACAAATTTTGGGGATTTGCATGGAAACTTGAAAAAAAAAATTCCAATGCATTTTTGGACCAGGCTAACAGACACTCTGTTATATCCCTGCTTTTATATCAGCATTTATTTCGAGAAAGATATTAATAATAACGGAGATTGAAAAGAGTGAAACCATAGACAAATAATTGCCCATTGTTTTTGACTGAAAGATAAATGCAAACATAAATTTAGTTCTCTGTTCTGAAACACAATAGAGGGCTAAATTTGTTTTTTTAATGAAAAATAAGCAATCAGTGAACATTTAAATGAGATCTCTAGTTTGGAAATAAAATTTTCGAAGTATAATTAGATAGAACTGATTGTTGCATTTAAACCAATTGGGTCCGTATTTCACAAATGCATTGTCCTTTAATTCATACCGTAACAAACTCTTTGAAATGTTTTAAAATAAAGAGGAATTCGAATACATATTTCTACGGATTAAAAAAATTTAATCAAGTGTCTTTAGATTAAGATCCAAGTTCTTAATGAATTTTTTATGAAAGATGTAGATATATACTCACGTAAAAAGTATATGTAGAATGTCCCCGATTAAACCGTTTTCGATTAAGGGAATTTCTGCAGCCTCACAAATGGTGCGTAGTAGACAAGTTCTCGCCGGATATCCTGCACTGAAATTAAAATTATTCATAATCTCAAATTGAAAGATGTGTTTTCAGCATAGTTTCAATAATTAATTATGAAAATTATAACCTTTTCAATTTATTTTCCAGGATATTATAAGCGAATCGTCTGTCGATACTTCTCTTTTGATAATATTCTTCGAAATAACTGGAATTTTTATCGCCTGGCAGTACATAATTTGCTTCAAAGTAATTGGAAACTGAAATCGATTTATCCGGTATGTCTATTGGTATTGCAATAGCAAAAAATATCTGAAAAATAATAAATATAAAAAAAAAATATCTGCACTGAACGGAAAAAAGTATTTCAGATCAACATAAAATATCTTCTTTATGTTCATATTGCTTACAATAAGTGTAAAAATACTTATTTGCGAGATTAAGAAATATGTGCTTATTTTATAATTATCTCTATGTTTAATGAGAATCTTTTGATACAAATTAAAAGAATAAAATTCCGATTTTATGGATTTTTGCATGCCCTTAGTGTGTATATATTATTTGCAGAAGCGGACAGGGATTTATTATCATTTAAAAGATTTCAAGCGATTAAATTTTTTGTTTGTGTAATTTTTTGGGATTTCGAAGGAATTTTAAACACCTTATCAACAAAAGTAGATCTATTATTAATTTCTAGAAATCTTGATGGAGGTTTTTGAGCTTACATAAGAAAAGAAACAGTCAGGTAAAAATTGTTTATTTATCAGTAGTTATTTTGAGTTTTAGTTTCTGCTTTCTCCTTAGAGAAAAGTTACAATTCTTATTTAATTCTAATGACCAATGCCTCATTTTATTACTTGAAGGATTCTCTACAATTCTATTTGGGTGGGTATTATTTACAAAATTAATTCAGAAAGAATACAGTTATTATTGTTATAAACAATTATAATTTAAATTTTAGTAAACACCACCCAAATATAATTATAGAGAATCCTTCAAAGAATAAAAGATGGGGCCTTGAATTGTAACTTTTACCTAAAGAGAAAACAAAGGCAAAAACTCAAAATAACTACGGTTAAATAAAAAATTTTTAAACTTATTTATTTTTTTCTGAAGCACACTTTAGAAGCCTCCATCAAGATTTTTGAAATTAATAATATATCTATTTTTGTCGATTTTATCAATCATTTTAATATCTATCTATCGTCTATCTGGCGTCTTTTGAGATTGATTGCACAAAATGTCAAAGGATTTCAATAGATGTACAAAATTTCTAAACATTTTATAATATTTCTATAAATGTCAAAGAATTTTACAAGAATTAAGGGGTTTCGTAGGATGTCAAAGATTTGAAGCGATTTTCAAACATTTCAGGGTATTTCACAGGATTTGAAAAATTCCATCCTGTTTAAAAAAATTCCATTCAATTTTTGAAGATTTGGGAGGATTTTATATAGGATTTATAAAATTTGAGGATATTTTAAGGTAGTTTCGTGCCAAAAATTAGGCTTATGTGATTTTGAGAATAGAAATGATATCATTAGTCATATCTTACGAAAGAAAAAACATAATTTTTTAAGGAAAAAGTTTACAACTGACAAATAAATTAATCGTAACAATAATTTTTGTAGTTGAATTTTTTTGTATTGTCGCTTTTTACAATTTTGTTTATTAATGATTGAATTTTAATCAATCATGGCTTATTTTTTTAGAAGAAAACATTTCGTATAACTCAGCTGTTTCCGATTTAAAAAATAATTAAATCATCTTCAAAAATAGTTATTTGATTAAAACATGTTTTCTTTACAAAAATTGTTTAAACCATTTTAGCCATACAAGAAATTATTAGCAAAATTGGAAACAGTAGAGCATTGTTAAAATAAATGTTTTTTGTAAGTTTTAAAATTTTTCCAGAAAATTTGGCAACATTTTGAAATACTTTAAAGGATTTTTAATGAAGTTCAATGGACTTTATAAGATTTCCGAGGATTTCCACAATTTTATGAGATTTTGAAGGCTCTGAATAAGGTATTTTAATTAATTTTTCAGAATATCAAAGGCTTTCAGAAGACTTCAACTATTTGAAGGAATTTCAAGGAATATCATCAAGAGCTTTGAAAAATTTCAAAACATTAAAAATATTCCAGGGTATTTTAAGATTCCTAAGATTTTTCAATAGATTTCAATAAATGGAAGGGATTTCAAAGGATTTAAAATATTTTACTAAATTTTAAAAGATTCAAATCAATTTATAATAAATTCCAATAATTTGAGAGGATTTGAAACGGTTTCCAAGTATTTTGAATAATTTAGGGTATTTTAAAAGATTCCATGGAATTTTCCATAGATTTCAAAAGGTTGAAAAGTTTTCAAAGGATTTTCATTATTTTAGGGTATTTTAAAAGATTCCAAAGATTTTCCAATAGAGTTAAATAAATTTAAGGGATTTCAAGGGATTTGAAATATTTTAGGATAATTGTTTATAATGTTGGATCTTAATTTTGGCCTTAGGGCCAAAATAAATAATTCAAAAATTAACATCCAACATTATAAACAATTATTTTCATCGAGGGTCAATTTAATCTCCTTTTTGAGTATTTTAGGATATTTAAAATAATTCCAAGAAATTTGCAATAGATGTAAGTAAATTGTAACGATTTGAAATATTTTAGGGTATTTCAAAAGATTGCAAGGCATTTTCAATAATTTTCAATAAATTTCAATAAATTGAAAGGATTTAAAAGTATTTCAAATATTGTCATTAGTCCTACGATCTAAAGTCCTCACAGAGTTTGGGAAATTCTGTGAAATCCCGCACAGTAAAACTGGAGGTTTCTTTTTGATGCAGTTATAATTTTATATAGGGAAGTCACATAGAACGTGGTGCCATCTATGAGGGTTCATCTTTGTTACAGCTCCCTTGGAACCAAAAATCGGTTCTAATAGAAACTCCTATTTTTTCTGTCCATTAATTTTTTTTTAATTTCTTATAATTCCTTGAAATCCTTAAAATAGTATTAAATCCCAGTCCGCTTCTGCGAATATTATGTACAAACTAAGAGTGCGAAAAAATCAATAAATAAGTTTTTTATTCCGGTAGTTATTTTGTAAAAAGAGGTTAGTGAAGAATGGGGTAGAAGTGGATGAGATGAGGAATGTAAAGAGAATAAGGAAGTGAAAAAGAAATTAAGAAAATTGAGAAAAGGGAAAAGAGCGTACAAGAATATGAGAGAAAAAATAAGGAGTATACTGAGATGTGTTATCAAGAAAAAAAGAGGAGAAAAATAAAAGGTTTGAAGAAGAGGTAGAGAAGGCTAGGACGGAAGATGAGGTTTGGAAGATAGTCAATACAGAGAGAAAAGAAGAAAAAGAGTAAACCAGGATTTTGTGATGGTTGAATAGAAAAAGTATTTTATAGATTTGCTAGAAGGTGTAGAGCAGAAATTTAGGAAAAGGGGAAAATATGCTTGGGAAAGAGACAAGGAAGATGACACAACAACCTGCTATAGATGAGATTCCAAATAAAGTCTGGAAATATTGGGGAGGGGGACTAAAGGAATGGGCATGGATAATGTGCAATAGAGTATGGAGAGAAGAGGAGTGGCCGTATTTATGGAATAAAGGAGTGGTGGTACCGAATACCGATAACACAAAAATGGCGAAGGTTCAGGAGTTGAAAGATTATAGGGGAGTGACACTAATGCTAACTTTGTATCAGTTATGTGTAACTGTTTTATCTGAGAGGTTATAGAAAGAAGTTGATGAAAGAAAGATAGTGTCATCGAATCAGACAAGGTTTAAGAAAGGAATGTGAGTGATGGTAAATAAAAGGATTAAATAGGAGAAAGGAGGAATGGTAGTCATGTTCGTGGATTGAAACGCGGCGTTTGACTCTTTGAACCGAGTCGAGATAGAAAAAGTTATGGTGAAAAAGAAATAAGAGAGGGTTTAATAAAGAGTGTATCGGAAATTTTCAGAGAGGCAAACAGCAGGGTAAAGGTAGCAGAATAAGTAGGAAATAGTTTCTGGGTGGTGACACGAGTAAGATAATAAGGTTGTCCTCTGAGCCAACTTTTATTTAATCTGTTAGTCTCAGACTTAGAAAAAGAAATGAAGAGAAAAGGATGGGGAAGAGTGAGGGTGGGAATAGAAAAGATATGTAGACTGTTACACGGGGTCGTTTTAGTGCTGTTGGCAGAGGAAGAAGAAGGGTTGACGGGTTTAATTAGAGGATTGGAGAAATACTTAGATAGGAAAAAGTTTAACTTAAATGTAGAAAAGCCAAAGATAATGAGGCTTAGAAAAGGAGGGAAAAGAAAAAAAGAAAATTAAGGGAGATGGAAAGGAATAAAGCTAGATTAAGGAAAGGAGTTCAAAAGGATAAAAAACGGCAGGGATAATGAAACAGATACGGGGAATAGGGAAAAGAATGTTAAAAAAAGATAGAAGGAGAATGTGGTTATTTGATAAGCTGGTATGGGAGATGAGGGGTGATAGAATTAATGAGATGGTAAGAAGAAAAAAGAGAGTTCTTCAGGACTAGGGATACAGGAGATGGGACTGGAGTAAACTATGAAGAATTGGAGAAAAGAGACAAGGAAAGACAATTAATAGAGAGATGGAGGATGATTGAAGAATAAAAATAGAATAAATGTTATAAGATGATAAAAAAAGAAGGACTGCCAAAGTATTTATAAAAGGGATGGGAGAGAGTAGATGGCTCAGAATTGCAAACTTTAGATTGGGAAACGAGGTAAGGGAATGGATGTATTGGGAAAGAGATCGGAAAGTGCAGAATCTGTGAATGGGAAGAGGAAACATGGAAGCATGTATGGGAAGGATGTAGGAGTGGAATGGAAGATAAAGGATAAAGGCATGAGAATGTGGTTAAGATTTTAGGGTAGGATGGATTGGGTGAGGAGTGAATGAAAGAATTGGAGGGGACTGGAGGAACGAATGACAAAAGAATGAAAGAGTGAAGGTGAAAAAAGGCCAGGTTGAGATAGAAGAGAAGTGATAGAAAAAGGAAACGGAAGTCGCTTAGAAGCGTAAAGATTTGATTTATACTCATGTGTATGCATAAAAAAAGAATTGTCAAAAAGTTGAAACAAAATGTAAGGCAATTGTGAATTATGGCATTAATTTAAGGTGGTTCAGAAGAGTGCATTTGAGACCTATTAGGAGATCGTGAATGATTGATTTAGTACCCCCATTCCGCTACCCTCGGGAAATCCAATGGATCGAATTTGCCTCGCCACGGCGGAAGAGATGTTCTTTACTCTCACTTGGAGGGATAAGCATAAAAGACTCCAGAAAATGAAGAAATGCAGTTGAGATCGACGTCTGAAATCCGAGAAGCAATTTCTTGTTAGTACCGCTTTTCAAGAGTGCTGTAAATTAAATAAATCTTCCATGAAATCGAACGATATCTAATCTCCATTTTTATGGGTGTTTCTCTGTATTAGAATCACTTTGGATAGGAACATTTTTTTGGCAAAAGTATTTGAAAAAAACATGTGTATTTTGTATCCAAACTATTTATCGGTGCTAGAGTAAACAACTTTGAAAGTATTTGAGCTTAACAATATTTTTTTCATGTTTTTAAAAACAATTTAAAAAAAAATCGATAATTCAAAATTAGAAAATGGTCTCAATTTTATGAAAATGGGTATCCTAAGTTTTTTGGGTCGTTCAATTTAAACATATAATAAAGTTTGAAGAATAAAAAATTGTAATTGTAAAATTTAAAACTTGCATGATTATTATTTGTAAATTTAAAAAATAAAAAAATCTTCAATTTTAAATATTTAAAATTCAAAGTTCGACAATTTTTAAGAGTTACAATTAAAATTTTTTTAATCTTGAAAATTATATTATTTTCGTGATTTATATTTTAAAGGTATTTAATTTTTGTTGGAACTTTTTAAGATTTTTATATAAACACTTTTTAAGTACTTTTTAAGATTTACAGTTGAAGATTCATGAATTTTGAATGTTTACAGTTTAAAATTATGTAATTTTAAACTATAAAGAAAAATTCTTAAATTTGTGGGTGATTCTGAAACCAACTTGTTCAGATTATTAAATTTTCTAATTAGGAAAAGAAAACAATCGAAAGTATTTCAATGCATTTCTAAATAAATTTGTAAAATTTAGAACATTCTTTTTACACAAATTTAAATGAAAAGAAGACTTCTTTCATGAAAATTGAGGTAAAATATATAAACTCAATTAAAAAAAAACTTAAAAAATATTCATAAGCAAACTTTGCATATTGGAAAGAATCATGAGTTTAGTGTCTGTATTGAAAAAATTTTAATCAAGATTGAAAAGAAATCCATTTTATCATGAATAATTTTTGTCAAGAGTTACGAGTTTTCAATTCTAAATCTTCCAAATTGAAGAAATTTAAAATGTAAATCATCAAAATTACAGAATCATCAATTTTAAAACTTAAATCTTGCATAATTTTTAATGGGAAATTTTCAAAATTAAAAACTCTTCAATTTCCAAATTCTATAATCTAGTAGATGAAAAACCGCCTTTTCATCAATGAACGATTATTTCACTACGCTAGTCGACAACATAACATCAAAACTCGTTATATTTTATCGTATTAACGAAATTAAAACTGTTGTATGTATTTTGAAAAGTTTGAAAGGATTTACAGTTTTCAAACTTGAACGCTTCTAGTTTGTAATGTATAAGTTAAAGACATTTTAATTAAAACTTGTGCAAATTGTCAATATTCAATCTTAAAAATAATTGTTTATTTTTAAGCCCCTGGAAGTTAATATAAATTAATGTGAAGAAACTTTCTCGTTATTCATATATTTTAGAATTTAATAATAAATTTGAAAACGACATTTATATCAAATAATGATTTCCTTCTTATCTAGATAAAATGTAATAAAAATAAAAATTAAAGTTAATGAAATTATTTTTTATTCCGCGTATATTCGAGTTACATAAAGGAAAAACTTGTATACATAAATTTAATTTTTTTTTATGCTGTAATCCAACGACTTTATTGAGAAAAATTAGTTCACTTTTTCATTCCAACAGAGTTGTAACCATCTGCTGCATACAAATGCAGATTTATTTTTGTAAATAATTTAAAGCTTTGCTAGAGTTGGAATTGATTTATTTAATAAATTTTTTTTTATTTAAATGAGAATCACATAAATATAAATCAAATTGCATGCGGCTCATATGTTTGTATATTTGATAAATTAATTCCAGTAGACTCACCTGTTCATTGCTTCACTGTTAAAGACTCATTGTTCAGTGTTATGGAAGTAGTGCTTACAGATGCTCTTATTGCGGTGCTTACAAAATTTAACACTCACTCGAGAAATAAAAGTTAAGCACTTTTAGCACTTGCAGTAGTGTCTATTACGTGGTACTAATAAAAATTCTCTTTCATAAATGAATTCATAAAATTTATAAATAAAAAATATACTTCACAAATAAACGTTATATTGGATAATAAAGAAGGTTTTAAAAGTTTTTCAGTTTTTTTTTCAGTTTTATCCTGAAAATAAATTTAAATATTCTTAAAAATGCGATAATATCTGCGTGCTTTTAAAGTAATACTTTAAAATGAAGTTAAAAAGGAAATTCATTAGTAAAGTCAGATTTGATGAGGAAATTATTTAGTTTTTTTATTCTGAAATTGTGCAAACTTTTGGAATTTATTTTTATTCCAGAAAAAATTTCTAGACATTTTCAGAATAAAAATATTTGTACAGAGTGGCTTCGTTTCACCTGGAAATTAAGGAAAAGTCTGCGAATTTTGTTGGTCAGGGAAAGTCAAGGAAAAGTCAGGGATTTTGAAAAAAATGGCAAAAGTCAGGGAATTTCTGGCAGAAATTCTGCCAAGAATAATCAGGGCTGCCACGCAGTCCCTCTAAGTCCCTTTTTTCAAATCACTTTTTAGTCATTTTTTTAGATAAAGTAACTATGGTCATTTTTAAAAATGAAAAGATCACTTTAGTCACTTTTCCTTAATTAAATTAACCCATGGGTCAACTACTAATAAATTCAGATCTATATCTATAGCTAAATTTTCTTGAATTCTTTTGAAATATTTGAGGGCATTTAAAAATATTTCTAACAATTTTCACAGATTTCAATAGTTTAAAAAGATTTTAAAGGATTTTGAAGATTTTAGGGTATTTTTCAAAATTCCAAGGAATTTTCAAGAGCTTTAACAACCTTCAAGAGATTTCAAAGGATTTCAAAGGATATGAAATATGTAAATATGTTAGGGTATTTTTTTAAATTCAAAGGAGTTTTTAATAGATTTCAGTAACTTGAAGGGTTGACAAGGAATTAAAAAGATTTTAGGATATTTTTAATGGATTTTAATAATTTAAAGGTATTCCGAAGGATTTAAAAGATTTTTCGGTATTTTTAAAACTTTAAAGGAATTTTCAAGAGCTTAAAAATGTTTAAAGGAATTTAAAAAGATTTCAAAGGTTTTGAAATATTTTAGCGTATTTATGAAAATCCCGAGGAATTTTCAATAGATTTAAATATTTTGAAGGAAGTCCAAAAAAGATTCCAAGGAATTTTTAAGAGCTTTCTAAAGTTTCAAAGGATTGCAAAAGATTTCAAATGATTTAAAATATTTCTGCTTATTAAAAAAAAATTCTAAGGCATTTTAAAGAGATTTAATTGATTTGAAAGGTTTTCAAAGGATTTCAAAGATTTTATGGTTATTTTTCAAAATCTCAAGGTAAGTTCAAGAGCTTTTAAAGTTTCAAGGATTTAAAAAAGATTCCAAGGCATTTTTCATGTATTTCAATAATTTGAATCCTAGAATTTCGGAAGATATGAAACGATTTTGTAGGATCTATGTATAAGATTTTAGGGTATTTGAAAAGATTCCAAGGAACTTTCAACAGATCTTAATAATTTGAATGGTATCCAAAGAATTTGTAAATGTTGTTGGAAAACGATGTTATTTGTCTAAGTGATATAATTAATAAAAATATAATGTTAGAGATGGTAAAAATGATATACTTCAGACCAAAAAGAATTCATTTGCCGAATCCTTTATTCCAATTCATCGACGTTTCGAAAACGAATAGTTTTCCTCATCGGGATAATTCAAGATTCTTTATTTAACTGAAATAATATAAATATAGTTAGGAATTTAATTTTTAAACAAACAATGTCTATTTCTTATCATGGAAAGTTATCTTTTGAAATTAAAAGGATTTTAAATGATTTTGATATCACAACAAATTTTAGAATTGATTCAAAACTTGATAAATTTATAAAATTAGGCAAAGACTTATTAGATAATTTGCAACTTTCTGATGTAGTATATAAAATTCAATGTTTGAATTGTGATAAATGTTATATTGGTCAAACTGGTAGATTACTTTCTACTAGAATTAAAAAACAT
>CAKNWT010285593.1:0-25267 GCA_932066315.1 Andricus coriarius | reverse complement strand
ACTGAAGTGAATGGATTTTTTCGATTTTAGAAAACTTGTCCAGTTCATTTGAATTCTTTTGAATTTAACTTGTATTGTTCTGTAGTTATTAGTCACTTTTTTTATAAGAAATTACTAGGATTTTAAAGATTTAAAGAGATTTCAAATTATTTTTTAGAATTCGCTCTGAATTATTATTAATTTACCGTGAAATCTTTTTAATTTTTTTGTGATTCTCTTTATTTTTAGGATTTCCTAGCCCCGGTTTCGGTTGGGTGTCCAGCCGTCCGTCTATAGTAAAGAAGAAATATTGCAACAAATTATGTATGGAGAAGCCAGTAAAATACTGTTCTAAAGAAATTCACAAATTTTTTCTTTTCCGAATGATTCTGGGGACAATTTTGTGACATCACTGTATTTTCACTTCATTCTAAAAAGTGGATATGCTAAAATATTTGTGTACAATTAATAACGATAAATCAACATTTCTTTATTTTCTGGACTATTTTGCAGATGCTGTCTTTCAAGACTTGGTCCTCAGATAGAACCAAAAAGAAAGCCATTCTTCTAGAGGGAAGGAATACTTTATTGTCTGATGCCATACGGAAAGGTAGTGCTAAACTGAACACGGACGGGGTAAAACTTGTGCTGGAAGAAGATGGTACAGATATTGAAGACGATGACTTGTTGCGTCACTGCCAATCTCAACCATTAATTTTATTAGCTGAATCTGAAGAATGGTACAAAGCAAACTCTTCTGAAAGTAAAGATGAAGAAAATCTCAATTCTACGCCTGGACCTGCGGAACACGTAGATGATCAAGGTGCGATTCCCGAAGAAGTCTTGTCACCAGCAGGGCCATTACCAGAACAAAACATTTTTAATGAGGAATCCGAAAATCATGACTCAAAGAAAGAAGACGTCGACATATCATAGTACTTACAAGAGAAGCGAAATGGTCATTTGGTCCAGTTAGAAACGCAGAGTCGAGTAGAGACTTTACGCTCTTCTGTGGTGCAAAAAATCGTAGGTAAAATGAGATTGCATGATGATGGGAATATAAGCGTTACAAGGTTAACAGAAAGTGATACTATAATAAGATAATCTGTTTAAATCGTTTCCCAAAATTGCAAAAGACCAAATCCATTTCAAATCAGGCAGGTTCTACACTTGAAGTAGCAGAAAATCTCGTGGACGAAATATTATTTTTTAGAGGAAATTAGGCGATGCGTATTTTTCCGATTTGCAAAACAAAACAAATTCTTCGGAGTTATACGTAGTTGAATTTAGTGATTTGTTTTTCAAAAAACCCAAATGTTTATACCTCAGTAACTTTTGAACTCATTGAGATAGTGATTGTCTTCTTTTTTATTTTAATAGCGTCTGTTATCTTCTTTTGAAATACACCGACAAATTTAGAAAAGGTTCAAAATCAACAAAATGTCAGTGGGTCTTCTGAAAAATATTAAAAGTTGATTTTCTCAAAAAACGCAGATTTATATTTCTTGCCAATTTCTTGTGCAATTTGTTTTTTCACGAGAAAAGACGTCTTGTGAGTTTTGTGCTAAAGAAATGTCAAGATACAAGTTAGAACGTCTAAAAAAGTTCTGTAAGAAAATCTCTTGTTTTTTTTTGCAATATTTTGCATTGTTTACGATAAAGATTAAAAAATTATATTTTTAGGACAAAAAATTCTACAGCTTCAAAAATGATTTCGCCCACATAAGGCTGATAGGATACATTTAGTCTATTAGCAGAACGTTTCTAAAAATATTAGGCAAAATGAATTTTGATAAAATTTCAGCTTAAATACGAAAGATACCGTATCATATTTGTACGGACTAAACCGCTTTGAAAGATATCGTAAAAGAGCTAGATATATTTTTCATAGCACTTTTTTTGACGTGTGAACTTTTATTTGAACATTTTCTTGTGTTTCTCGTTGTTTGCGAGAAAAATTGGAAAATTCAGTTTTATGAATAAAATAAATCCCCTGGCCACAAAATGTATATAGCTTGCATGAAAGTCACCAGATTTCTTCCCCAGGAAAGAATAAATCCAAATCAGAAATTTGCAAAAAAATATAAGTTTGGGTTTTTTGAGAAAATCAGCTTTTAATATTTTTCGAAAAGCCAGCGCCTTTTTGGTCATTTTTGACCTGTTTTAAATTTTGACATAAACATGAATATCTCAATAAGGCCAAAAGTTATAGAGATTCAAAAAATGTGGGCTTTTTTGAAAAACAAAGCACAAAATTTAAATTTTTAATTACCAAGTTCAGAGCTTCGTAGACAAATGTTTCTCGCAAATCGGAAAAATACGTATCGCCTAATTTCCTCAAAAAAAAAACAACATATTTCGTTCTCGAGCGATTCTACAACTTAAAATGGAACTACTTTGAAATGGATTCGGCCATAAGTATTACTTAATAATTAGTATCAGATTAGTTTGTTTGATGCGATGTATGATTAGTCCGTGCTTCGTATGGCTGTATAAAAATAAGGCATTTATTGTTCTGGATATAAGAACCTAATTTTCACTCAATGAAATTGATTGAAATAATTTATTAGTATTTTTCATTAATTAATAATTAATTAATCCCTTATTTTCACGTATGTATCGTGAAGTTTTAGTCGTTCGCCAAAGGTAGCATTTAATAATTTGTTAAGTACGTTTTCACGTTCATAGTTCAAAAACGGTTGTTTTAAGATAGTATTTAAACAAGTATGTATTCGCGATAAATAATTTTATACTTTTCCTAATTTGAGTCTACCTTTCCTAACCCTCCCTAGCGGACCGAATGAACGGAACGGATAAGCTACAGCGTATCCTTAAAGTATCCACATCGTATCCTCTCCGTATCATGGAAGAAAAACAAATTAAAAAAGGAAGATGAACATTTTACTTGTTGAGATTCGGATTCTACGTGAAATTTTGCGTCAGAAGGTCAGGGAGTAATTGCAATAGTTTTTCTTGCAGCGATAAAAACTTTAAAAAATATAATACTTATCGACCACGTGGGCTGAAGGCCACTTCAAGCGCATCCATAATCGTTTAAGCAGTACTGCTTAAACGATTATGGATGCTTGATTATGGTTGATTGAAGTCACCTTCAACCCACGTTGTCGATAGGTATTCTATCTTTTTAAAGTTTTTATCGTTGACAAAAAACTATTGCAATTACTCCGTGACCGTCTAACGCGAAATTTCACGTAGAATCCGAATTTCAACAAGTTAAATGTTCATCTTCCTTTTTTAATGAGTTTTTCTTCCATGATACGGAGAGGATACATTGTGGATACTTTAAAGATACGCTGTAGCGTATCAGTCCCTCTCGTTCGGTCCGCCAGGGCTACAATAAATACGTAAAAAGTTTTAATTTTTGAAACAATTACAAGTATAATTGTGACCTTACTTCTTTTTCTTGTAATTTTGCGGTTTACTGAAAATGTACGTATCATAGGAAATTTACTACTTCGGGCAATTATTTTACGGTTTACTGAAAATATACGATTGACAGGAAAGTTACTACATCAGGCGGTTATTTTACCAACTGCTGGAAATTTACCAATCTTTTCCGTGAAAATCTAACATCTCACAAATTTCCTGTATGTGTCGCTGATTTTACCATTTCCAGGAGAAATACGTAACCTGAACGTTCTATTGCAAGCTGGATTGAAATACACTGTTGTCGGTAAAAAAAACCTTCGATCAACGCAGGTTATAATAGTACCAACGTTGTTCGTGGTATACTTACATTGATCGTTTTTTACAGTGTGCTTACGCGGTCGCGGGTCACTTTGAGCTGACGCACGGGCTTGGGTATTTTCTTTCGTCCACCTGCCCGCCCTGTGGACAAGTGTTCTTAAGTACGACGAGAGGAGCCTCTGTACCGTTCCACCCATGTCTCGGGTGACCACCCCTGTTATTACGCCCGTAGTATTTTAGTGTTCATTTTCAAATTATGGCATTTTTGCCTTGAATAATTAAAAGTGTACCAATGTTGAATGTGACTTTCTACGTATCATTAGTCAGTGACTAAAGGTACAATAAACAGACTTGTTTTTATTTAATTTACACAGTGTTAATTACTCATGAACCCTTTCGTAACGTATGCGTATAATACTATTTTCGACATTATTATGGAACAAAGCTAACTTTTTTAAGTGCAAACTCGCACATTTGGTCATTGTATCCGGAACATTTCTAAAAGTGCAAAAGGGATTTAGTGCAATAATTAATAACAATTTTTATCCAGTGTCTTGTCGCCAAGGCATCAAGTGCGTCGGCGCAGAAGCTTTAGGAGGCTTTCATCAGGTGAGCAAGTGATTCACCGCAGATGTCACACTATCCTACGCGTGGCGATTAGAGCGCGCCAACTTGAATTTCGAAGTTGATTGTGTGGGTAGTGGGGACGCGCCTCCGCGAGTGCAGTGGTGTGGGGTGCGAACGGTATTCAACGATGTACATACCGAGCCTTTGAACAGATACCTGGTGCAAACCGGTATGTGACGATATAGTATCGTTCGAGCTACAGACAGCTATTGCAAACGTTATAGCGCCAATAAGGGACAATACTTTCGCTAAGAACTGTCAACTTACTAACAGCACGTGTATCTTTCGCGTCATCTTTTCCTTCGAGTTTCTTTCCTTTTTTTTAAATTGGCAATGATTTTGTCTTTCGCTCAGTATTTTCCTCAGCCGCAAGAGAATTTTAAAGGCATATGCAACTTTATTACTAATTTAAAAAGCTCGGACGAAATTTGACGCGAATAGTGGCATAATGGTCACCTTAAAAATTGAATCATTGATCATTTTGAATCAAAAACCGCGAAAACTGAATGCAATTCGGTTCATCATGATACGTATGGCCAATCTTAACAATCGACCAAATTTTCCGCGTCTAGAATTACCGAAAATTTCCGGAATTTATACAGAATGGCCCTCTTTTCGAGACCTTTCCACTTCTATGGTAGGTGATGACCAAATTTTTTGAAAGGTACACACACTGCATTATTTAAAGGTAATCTTGACAGGTGAGCCTGATAAATTGATTGCAAACATCTCAACGACCGCTGAGAATTTCGACAGAGTATGAAAGACACTATTAACTAGATATGATAACAATAGGGTGCTAATAAATAGTTATTTGAACAAACTATTCAATTTGCCAGCGATGTCAAGGGAAAGTGCGTCAGAGCTTCGTTCATTGTTGAACGACTTCATTGAGGCCCTAGGAACATTGGATTCTTTGAAGTGTCCAATCGACAAGTGGGATTACCTAATTGTTTAAATGCTAGCTCACAGTTTGGATACTACGACTCGAAAATCATGGGAGAACAGGTTAGAAGTTGGGCAAAGTGAGCAGTTTGGAAGCTTTCGAGAATTCAGAACTTGGTACCAAAAATACGTCCAAGGTATCATCAGGCAACAACAACGGTGGTTTTCCTGGCTAAGGCTACCTCGTCAATCAGCCATCAGTACTGTTTTAGGTGTTGGGAGTGATCGATCCAGACCGACAAGATTTATTGTGAACATCAAAGTATGGTCTTTCATCAGTCCTGAGGCAACATTTTTAGTCAAAGCTATAGTCATGTCTCGGTTCACCTCTTGTATTCCACCTGATAATCTGGTCGTTAAAAACTGGCATCATTTGAAGGGTTTGAACTTAGCAGATCCCTTCGTTTGAAAGGGGGGGGGGTGAGGATGCTTCTAGGGGCGAACGTTTACGCTTACGTCCTTGAGGAGGGATTAAGGAGAGGAGAACAGGGTACTCCGGCTGCTCAACAGACATTGTTGGTTTGGATATTATCGGGACTCATGTCATATGAGTCTGTTTTAGACCAATTTTCGATGGTGGGTTTATAAAGCACGCTAGACCTTAAACTCTTATCGTTGTTTCGCAGGTTGGTTGTCCAGGAGGACACATCTGCAAACTTGTCTCGTTCTAGTATGGCCGAGGATGAGTGTGAAAAGCTGTTTGTCTCCACTTATCAACGAACGAGTGAAGGTGGCTATGTCGTGCTACTTCCACTCAAAGGTCGCTCAATAGAATTGGGCAATTCTCAAGCGGCCGCTTAACCTGTTCTTTTCCATATAGAGAGACGTTTTCAGAAGGAACCGGAACTGCGTAAGACTTACGCGCACGTTATCGAAGAATACCTGCAAATGGGTGAGATGGAATTGGTTACGGAGGTCGAGAACCTTCAAGTAACTGCTGGGTACTACTTGTTCCACCATTGCATACTCAAGGAGAGTACATCGAGCACAAAACTACAGGTCGTATTCAATGCTTTGCAACGCACAGAGGCTAGACTGTCTCTAAATGATGTCCTCTATCCGGGCCTGCCATTTCAAATGGAATTGGCTGATGTAATCCTCCGATGGCGGAGATACGAAGTCGTTTTCACGGCGGATATCGAGAAGATGTTTCGTCGTATCTGGATTCATCAGGAGGATCATACCTTCCAGACTCTGCTCTAGAGATCGTCCTCGGACGAGGATATTCGTACATACTGGCTGAAGGCCGTCACTTTCAATTAAACTTCATCGCCCTATCTGGCGATACGAATTCTCAATCAGCTTGCTAAGGATGAGGGTGGCGCATACCCTCTTGCTACTGATCTCTCAAAGGAAGAGATTTGTGTCGATGATGTTCTTGCAGGTGCCGATTCATCGGAGGAAGCTCCAGAAAAGAATCGACATGTCGACTCATTGCTACGAGCAGGAGTTTTCACCCTTCAAAAATGGCTGTCCAACCAAGAGGATGTTTTAGAAGGAATTCCACCTGAATTCAGAGAAACCTTTGCCTCCTTTTTTTTTGATCAGGATACCACTTTCAGAGCATTGGGGATTCAACGACCAACAGAACTGACTGTGGTGACTAGGAGGGCTGTTTTCTCTAAGATTGCTCGTATCTTCGATACGATCAGATTGTTGGCTCCGCTTGCAGTACGGGCCAACATTTTTATGCAGAGTCTGTGGTCTCTTAAACTGAATTGGATCAATCTCTACCTGACGACCATGTCAGGATCTGGATGAATTTCAGCAAGCAACTGCCGGAACTCTCATCACTGACCATCCCGCGTCGGGTGGGTTGGTCATCGGACATCGTGTGCGAACTGCACGACTTTGGTGATGCCTCGGATAAAGCGATAGGAGGTGTCCTTTATTCACGGGTCGAATTGCTCAATCAGGAGAATCTTGTCACACTTGTGATGGCAAAAGCGAAGGTCGCACGGAAAGGAAAAACTTGGATTCCCAGGTTGGAACTATGTGAGTGCCTAAAATGGCTCATGTCAGATCGCTTCTTGGGTTGTCTCGTTCAGTAGATTGTGATTTATGGTCCGATTCTGCTAACACTCTCGATTGGATTTGAGGTCAACCCCTGCTATAAATGACATACAGTTCCGACGAGTATCTGAGATTCAGAACACTTCACCAGAGGCTAGATGGCAACACGTTCCAGGAGTGCACAAACAAGCCGACTGCACTTCAAGAGGAATATCACCTGCGCAATTGGAAGATCATCGGATTTGGTGGCAGGTGCCACCTTGGTTGGCCCAACCATTAGATTGTTGACCCAGCATTAAGGAGAATATTGACCCTTCGGTCAATCGAGAAGAGCGGAAGGTAGTACACTCTGCTGTCCTTGGACAAGAACTGCCCTGACGGCTTCTAACGAAGTTCTGATCGTTGCCGAAACAGTTGAGGGTTACGGTCGTAGTTTAAAGTTTTGCCTTTTTTGGATAAGGAGGGCTTGTTTCTACATGGAGGTCGTTTATTGCATCACATCACACCCTTCCCAAGGATTCCCCAATGTCAGTTCTAATCATTCGCAATGGACATCAAATCATGATGCATGGTTGCCCTCAACTGAGACTTTCATATCATCGGAGAAGATACTAGATCTTCTCGGGTCGTTCTGCTGTAAAAAGGGTGTTGAGTCGTTGCGTCACTTGCGCTCGACATCAAGCATTACCTTGTACTTAGGCAATGGCTCCTTTACTGGCTTTCAGGGTTAACCGAACTACGAGGCCTTTCGCATTCATCGCCGCTTTCAAGAGATTATCTGCTCGACGCGGAATCCGTCTCACGTTGTATAGTGACAACGGCACGAACTTCATGGGAGCGGATCGGCAACTACGCGAACTATTTTCTGCAACATGAACGGAAGCGAAATTTGTTCGGTACTTCACTGACCACCTCATTGAGTGGAAGTTTAACCCACCAGCAGCTCCTAATTTCGGCGGCTTATGGGAGCAGCTGTTCGCTCAGTGGAAGCCTGTCTGAAATCACGACCGATACAATCTATGTCGTACGATGCGAATGATTTGGTGGCCATAAATCTTGTGATGGTTTGAGGGACCGTCACGATTTGTCACGCCCGAGGGGGAGGGTTTTTCTAAACCTCACGTGACAAAGTAAATGGAATGAAATTGCTTATTCGTTTTATTGTTCGTCAGCTTATTATATCGAATACGAAAAAAAAAAATTAAGAAAAAAGTTTTTTCTACGATTTTTTCCCCCTTCCCAATAGGAACAGATGGGGTGGGGGTACGAAAAAGTTTCACATGACCCTTCAGGAAGGGTCTTCAAATCATGAAGGTCTGCCCCGATGGAGGGTTAGGTCAAAAGAAAAAAGAGTGTAGCCCTTCGAATAATCAGTTCGTGAGAGACCACTTCCCTCGGTATGAAAATAAATTCCTGTTTCTGAGGAAAGCATATGATAAGCATCTATTTTACATAGAGATTGGTATCAGAAGATAAATCTGGTTGAAGATGTTTTGTTGTTACTTGTACATGGTCAACAAAAAGTGATAAGTAATTAATTTTGTAATTTTAAAAATTAAAGGGTTTAAGTTTAAAATCACCATTGAAAGCTTTGTTATCGACAAAACCAAGGATAAGTCGCTTTGGTATTTGTCCCAATATAATATTGTCTATCGTATGACCATGTATACCTGATTGTATTGTGATGGCTTTTACCTCCACACGTATCAGAGAATATTTTACTGTTGTTTTAGATAACGCTTAAGCATGTGCTGGCAAAATTTTAAAATAGTTTCTAGTTCTTCGAACAAGCAAACTTGCTTCTAGAATGTGCAACCGACGAGTATTCGAAATATCTAAAAGGCACAAGGCATCTCGTGATCCAACAAGTCTAATGCTTACTTCGACGCCGTTCAGTAAATAATTTTCTTGATTAAAAACATCACAGTGTAGGTGACCGAATATATCAACTGTTTTTATTCCACACCCGACCGAAAAACCCACCTTTTGCTTCTGATAAGCGGGGCGAAAGTAGCATATTTTTCCCGAAAAATAATTTTGCGGGGCAAAAGTAAAATTAGCGGGGCAAAAGTAAAATCAGCGGGGCAAAAGTAAAATTAGCGGGGCAAAAGTAAAATTAGCGGGGCAAAAGTAAAATTTAGCGGGGCAAAAGTAAAATTTAGCGGGGCAAAAGCAATTTTTTTCCAAAAATTTTCAAAAAATTCAAAATGTTCAAAAATCTCAAAAAATTTTAAATGTTCAAAAATTTCAAAAAATTCAAAATTTTCAAAAATATCAAAAAATTTTAAATGTTCAAAAATTTCAAAAAATTCAAAATTTTCAAAAAATTAAAAAACTCAAAATTTAGAAAAAATTTTAAATTTTTGAAAAATTTCCTTAGAATGCGAAGTTTTTTCGACCCCGCTTTTCAGCACCAAAAAGTGGACTTTCAGTCGAGAGTGGAATAAAATACTATATGCAACACCAGGCGGGTAAAATCCCGCGGGCAACACCCGCGGGTAAAATCTTCTACTTTTGCCCCTTGTTGCATAATGTACTATTCCTTTGTCAACAAAAGCAAGGCGTTTTCAATAGCCGTCATTTCCAATGGCGAGATCATCGAATTTTCTAGCTGTGTCATTATACCACAGACTGGTAGTGAGATGAGCTTTTTTTTGTTTCTGCACTCGAATTTAAGAAGGTTTCAATGTAAGCTTTATACGCGTAAGCATTGTTTGGTGGAGAAACAAGTTGTTGATTAAAATAAAATCAACTTGGTTAAACATAGAATGCAAAAAAATATTCACAGTACTTGGAGTAGTATCGGGATGAGTAAACACAGCAGGTTTTGCTGTATTAACTATTTTAGCACGAATACTCAACATAGTGTGTGCCAAATCAAGGTACTCATTTTCATGACCAGGTACTACCAATTCGACAGGAGCAATGTCTGTAAGAGAAGAAATTGTTTTATAATGAAACCATTGTCCCTGCTCAATAGTCATCCGAGTTTGTGGCAAGATGAATAATTCTAGTTCAGAATTCATAAATTCACAAGAATGTGTGCGGAGAAAAGCCATGTTTACTCTTTCTTGTTCTTAATTTTTTAGGTAAATATATTAGGTATACTTTTTGTCGTATTCTTCTTCTTCTTTGATATTATTCGCTGTTAATCTGAATATATTTTACGAGTTTTTTGAATACCAGCCTATTTCTTATTTTTTTTTACTAGTATTTCCTTTTTTATTTATCGTACGTACTCCTGTGCACTTTTTCATACGAGCAGCGATCAACTGAGCCAATGTCTGATGCTGCGATGTATTATAACCAGACCCCCTCATTAGAGTATCTAGTTTAGCCTCTGCTTCGCGCTGTAGATTCTTTTCAACCTCTTTCATTCGTTTTTCAGAAGCATCTGATAAGTTTGCGTTAAGATCAAAATGAAGTCACCTGCCATGCTTACACCAGCGCGCAGTGTCTCTCGTCCGAACAGCTTTTACACCTCTAGATAAGAGCGGTAAAACACAACGCTTATTGTTTTTTTAATAAATGAATTTGAGGAATCGATACACGTAAAATTTACTGTCACTGTCAACGATCCGTTTTCAAATAGTACAAGATTACCAAGATAATCTCTTATATCTAATTCTATCGTTTGGAAATTTTTATGTAAAGGAGAAGTGTATTTTCCCGGTGAAAAAGCATGATTTTATAAATTCATATGAATAATTTTGTGTATCAATAGGAATAATTTACAAAAGTGGTGATTGAAAATCACTAGTAATACAATATTCACAAATATCAGTGTAAACAAACAACATCTTTGGTATTTCATTACTGAGCGATGAATATACAGGGTGTTCATGTATTCAAAATACATATTTAGATTTCCTGATTCCTTGTGAAAAACTAAATAGAAAATGATCAACAAAAAAATTTGATTAAATGCATAATTAGCCATCGCTGAGAGTGTGTGAGAATACAAGTTCAGATCGTATAATTTTCACTCCGTTTATTTTTGTAGGAGGTTTTGACTCTTTGGTTCAACTTCGCACTTGAACGAGATTCAAAAATTAAAAAGTATTTTTTTCGTAGCAACCAAATAAGAAAAAATTGCTCGACGAGTTAATTATCTTGCTTAAAATGCATACAATACATGAAATTCAAGGAATTCAAGGAATTTATGGAATTTAAGGAATTCATAGAACTCAAGGAATTCACAGAATTCAAGGAATCCCTGAAATTCAAGGAATTAACGTTATTCATGTAATTCCACGGAATTCATGGAAATAATGGAGTTGGTGAAATTCGCGGAATGCAGGGAATTCATGGGATTTACGGAATTCATGGTATTCACGGAATTCATGGAATTCACGGAATTTACGGAATTTATGGAATTTATCACGATATTCAAAGAATTCGCGGAATTCGCGTTGTCGGTACCGGTAAAGAAAATTACCGGTAACTACAATTTTTTGTTACGGGTTTTCGAACCGCACGTGAAATTCTATTAATTCGCTAAATTCAAGGATTTCACAGAGTTTACAGAATTCCGGGAATTAACGAAAGTCATGGAATTCAAGGAATTCAGGGAATTAACGAAATTCATGGAATTCAATGAATTCATGAAATTCAAGGAATACACGGAATTCATGGAATTCACGGAACTTGCGGAATTCATGGAATTTGCGGAATTCATGGGATTGATAGAATTCACGGAATATGTTGAATTCACAGAATTCACTAAATTAATGGAATTCGCGGAATTCGTGGAATTCACGTAATTGATGGGATTCCACGGAATTCATGGAATTGACGGAATTAATGGAATTTACGGAATTTGTGGAATTCACAGAATTCACGTAATTCCAAGAATTCTTGAAATTCACTATATTCAAAGAATTCGTGGAATTCACACCGTCGCTACCGGTAAAAAAAATTACCGGTAACTACAATTTTTTTATCGGTTTTTGAACCGTACATGAAATTCAAGGAATTCGCTGAATTAACGGAATTCAAGAAATTCACAGAATTCACGGAATTCTGGTAATTAATTAAATTCAAGGAATTCAGGGAGTTAACGAAATTCATGGGATTCAAGGAATTCATGAAATTCAAGGAAATCATGAAATTTAAGGAATTCATAAAATTCAAGGAATTCATGAAATTCAAGGAATACATGAAATTCAAGGAATACACGGAATTTGCCCAATTCATGGAATTTACAGAATTCATGGAATTCAGGAAGTTCATGGAATTCACAAAATTCATGGAATTTACGGAATTCCCGGAATTCATGGAATTCGCGGAATTTATGGAATTCACGGAATTTATGGAATTCACGGAATTTATGAAATTCACGAAATTGATGGAATCCACGGAATTGACGGAATTGAGGGAATTAACGAAATTCAAGGAATTCAGGAAATTGACCCCTTCCAACAGCTCATGGCAGGAAAGCAACCCTGTGCCTGGTTACAGAAATAATGTTGGTTCTAACACTTCATAGGGACGGGAAGGCACACCTGTGTCTGGTCACAGAAATAATTTTGGTCAAACCCAACCGCCTTCCGACACTTCGTGGGGGCGGGAAGGCACCCCTGTGATTGGTCAAAGAAATAATGTTAGTCAAACAACTACCCCTTTCCAATATCTCTTGGGGGCGCAAGGCACCCGTGTGACTAGTCACAGAAGTAATGTTGATCAAAACCAACCCCTTTGCAACACTTCGTGGGGGCGGGAAGGCACCCCTGTGACTGGTGACAGAAATAATGTTGGTCAAAACCCGATCCCTGCATCTCTTTGATTCGCCTTCTGTGATTAATCACAGAAATAATGTCAGTTTTATCCCTAACCTTTTCTAATTTTTTTTAGTCTGCGACGTCGACTGGCAAGATGGTCGATATTAAGGATTAACCCTCAGGGTACGGACTATAAAAAAGTCCCGATCCGTACGGACATGGGTTAGCCTAACCCGACAACTTTGATCGACTGCGCATCAGTCTGTAATTGATCAATCATAACTGATTTTTTCTTCAATTAATCGTAAATTTTCTCAGAAATACACAAATTTAATTAGATTTGTGATATTTACGATAAAAAAAAAGCTTTAGCTGAAAATTTAAACATATTTCTATCAATTTGCTCAACATTTTTTTTTTTTTCAATTGCTTATATTTTTATGAACAAATAAGACATCAACATTTTTCAGGTGACCGTTGGATAGCTCAAAAGTCGCACTTTGAAATTGTGTGATTGATTTTTCGGATTACTTCAAAAACTATATTTTTTTGAAGATTTGGAAGTTGGCGTTTTTTTGTATATCCAAAAAAAAAGTTTACTCAATACGCTGATCGTAAATGTCGTCAAAAAAATATTATAAAGCAAAAAATACTTAGGTATAAAATCACATGGGTATAAATAATGTTAATAAATATTAAAAATTGTTTATAAATTTTTTTTTAAATAAATAATTACCCAAAATTCATTTTCAAAAATTTCCATAAATTTCCGGAAATTTATGAAAATTTTTGGTAATTTAAGGTAATTTGATCAGTTATATATGGTACCTTTCCATAAATCACCGCAAAATTTTATTATCTGCAACCAAAATTTCCTCACATTTTTTACAGTGAATGGGCTGATAATAGTAAAATGCGAGCTCATAGACATATAATTTTTATTGTTCACCTCTGACGTCACTTTTCAGTCCCTAGAGAGTAAAAAGTATTTTTTGCTCTCTAGGGAGTAAAAAGTAGAGCTTTAGCTCCGCCTCATAGGCGTCGAAAAGGGCTGAAATCATGCATGTGTTATAAAAAACATTCTCAATGGCCATCTAAACGTTTTCCTAACAGTTGTGTACTAGTAGTTTATGCTAGATAAATTTTTTTGCATAACGACAGATTCTACTGATGATATGCTGATTAATTGAGATAACGTTTATATTATTAAAATAATGGATTTTATAACGTTCAGTACGGACTGGGTGAAAGATACCCGATATCAGATTTTAAGAACGTATAGCTTGGGTAGCAGACGTCGACTGAAGCTGGCAACTTACTCTCGCACTTTTCCTACCTCAAAGTCCCCCCCCCCCCCCCTGGTCCGAACCCCCTCCCAACGCTTATTCCGAATTGACGCCACTTTCAAAATCCGCCCGGGTTACGCTAACCCAGTCCGTACCCTGAGGTCGACTGGCAAGATGGTCGATATTAAGGATTAAACAGTAGAATTAAACATATGGGAGAAAAATTAACTTTTAAATATTTGTGGCGGCAATCTAGGCTCTATACGCTCTATACGCAATCAGTAGTTTAGAATATGTAGAAA
Organism: Andricus coriarius; assembly: GCA_932066315.1. Classification (NCBI taxonomy): domain Eukaryota; kingdom Metazoa; phylum Arthropoda; class Insecta; order Hymenoptera; family Cynipidae; genus Andricus; species Andricus coriarius. Next base: position 10,687 of record CAKNWT010285593.1, on the reverse strand, counting down.
GACTCATAAATCCTATAAATTCTTCCTAGTTTTCTGAATTCTAATAAAATCCTAGCACTTTTTCTAATTATTTCCCAATTAGTCAAGTTAGGAAGTCGGCGTGGGTACGACTGAAGGAAGATGTACCCTTTATTTGAATTCCACACAATTCTATGAAATTCTGTAGAAATACATTCAATACTTTTGAGTTCTTCAGAATTCTACTAAAACCATAGCAGTATACCCTAGTAAAAATGCCTATTAGCATCCAAATAAAACCTAATAGGATGTGGCGTCTATGAGGTCCTATTACTTTCGAACGTGGGTTTTGTTCCTGGTTCTATATGGTCGTCTATTAGGTAATTGCGAACTTTCTAATTGGATCTTTTTAGGATCTAATGTGTCTGTATTCGGCATTCGTACCTATTAGCTATTGGGTTTTAAGTGGAACTTAGGTTGGAATCTAATCGGCTTTGAATTCGGTTTTTGTGCGGTTTCGTATTTGGCAATTTCGTACTTTCTAATTGGATCTTATTAGGTTCTGATTTGCTTTGTATTCGGTACCCGCTGTAGTAAAAATGCCTACTAGAAGCAAATAGAACCTAATAAGAGTGGTTTGTAACTGGTCCTATTACTTTCTAAAGAGGATTTTGTTCCTGATTCTATGTGGTTTCTATTCGGATTGTGAACTTTCTAATTGGTTCTTATTAGGGTATAATGTGCCTGCGTTCGGCACTCGTGCCGTATTAGTTACTGGTTTCTAATTGGATCGTATTAGGATCTGATGTGTTTGTATTCGGTACGCCTCAATTACAAATGCCTATTAGAAGCAAATAGAACCTAATAGGATGTGGTTTCTATGAAGTCCTATTTCTTTCGAAAGTGGGTTTTGTTCCTGGTTCTATGTGGCTTCTCTAAGCAATTTTGAACTTTCTAATTGGCTCTTATTAGGAACTAATGTATCTGTATTCGGCACTCGTACCGTATTAGCTATTGATTTCCAAGTGGGACCTAATCGGTTTGAATTCGGTTCTGTGCGGTTCTTTTTTGGTAATTTTGAACTTTCTAATTGGATCTTATTAGGATCTGATATGGTTTGTATTCGGTACTCGTACCGCGAAGCTATTGGTTTCTAAGTGGGACCTAATCGGTTCGAATGCGCCTTCTGTGCGGTTTCGTATTTGGTTATTGTGATTTTTCTAATCTGATATTATTAGGATCTGATTTGTTTTGTATTCTGTACTCGTACCGTTCAGCTATTGAACTTTCAGAACTTTCTTAGTGGAACCAAATGTTATTTGGAGCCGTTTTCCGTGTGATTTCGTATTCGGTAAACGACCCTCATTTCTTTCGATGGCCGTTTTTGAGTACAAAGGTACAATAATGTGCAAACAATTTTCCAAAGAAATGAAAAATATATTTCTAATTACTTTAGAAATATGATTGTACAGTCTTAGATAATTAAACCAATATATCCAAAATATGTTACATTTAACTTTTCTCTCATTTGAAAATTACCTCCAAATTTTAGAATAAAAAGTTTAGAATAAGAGTAGCGTAGTGAATAATCGCAATACTCTACACTAGAAACGCATATAAAATATTATTCTCAATTACTTACATTTTGAAGAGCTTAAAACTGATATATTTATATATATAGATACTTATATAAGAATTTAAATGTTTCTGTTCCTTCCTTCTTCTCACCCTTAATTCTCATTAATGGTATTGAAAATCTGCAAATAAATAAATAAAAGTTTTCCCTGTTTGATACATTTTTAAATTTAAAATATAGAATTTAACAATCTTACATTAAAACGTTCAATATTTAAAAATAAAAGTCGTTGAAGTTAAGAAGAAAATTTCCTTACCTCATCGCCAAACTCATCTGTATCATCTTTCTCGGGTTCCTTATCATCTTCTTGAATATTCTCATTCGCATCACCTCTGAAATTTTCCATTGTACGATCATGCTCCATGGTTTCCTCATCATCTGGACTCATCTCATCTTCCGAACTGACTATCTCTTTTGATTTCTTTTTTGCTTCTTTTTGCGTTTTAGGTTCTTCCTTGGACCACGATTCAAGCACGCTTTTTGTACCAATATATCTGCCCACGTTAGCAGAATGTTGTAATATGTCGTGTTCGGACATTTTCCGAAAACGCATCCAGTACTCCGAAATTTCTGAAAGAAGATTATATCTATGAATCTTAGTTATCACTTGAAAATCACTTAATAGACTAGCTCTAAATTTTAAAACGCCCCAAATTAAAAAAATGGTCTCTATAATTATGTTGAATTATATTTATTTTCCTTCAATTCTTTTGAACTTACATTAATTCGCCTGAATTTCCTTTAATTCTTTTTAATTTCTATAGATTATTTCAAATTACCCCCAAACAATAGCGATGCAAAAAATCTACCGATTACAACTATATTAATTTGTGAAATCAAAGTTGTCCAATTATAACACTGGGCGGAATTATACTATAGCATAAATTCTGCCATACCCAGTAATACTTTTTTAAACTCATTTCACGTCGATCCCGCCAGGTCTTATCAAGTATAATATATGGCTTCTTTAAATTTATTAAAAAATTTCTGTAGGGTATTTTATACAAAATTTTCTTTATATATATTTTATCATGAATATTTTTTTTTTAAATTATTTGTCCAACTTTCATTTCAAAAATTCATATAGTTGTACTTGGCAGATTTTTTGCATTATAGATGTTTTTTTAGAAACTGATATTTGCGAATAAACAATCAAACTAATAACAAAAGTTGCGAGACAAAAACAACGCGCAAGTCCAGCGGAAACATACGAGCTTCAACGCGGATAGAATTAACTAATGAATTCAAAGAGTATTTTTAATCAGTATTGATTACGTGAATAAATGAACTTACCCCTTACAGCATTTAATTTTTTCATATCTAAAGAAGGCCTCTTCACACGGTTTTTGAATGCGTTGCTGGATTCTTCTGAGATACTGCACTGCTTCAAGGTTTCTTCAGAAAAAATTTTCACTGCTATATTTTTAATAAACATTTCAGGCCGTCTCGATTTTCTAAATTTTCCGAAATCGTAATCACGCTTCAATATCCAAATTCCGCCTCCAGCATGAATCTATAACAAAGCAGTGAGTGAAAAATGAATGAAGAATAAGACCATGAATGCAGTTCTTGAAATAAGTGCACACAGAAATTACTGTTTTGTAATATTTACCTTCTGATTTGCGACGTCTACGTGGCCAACGGGTAAAAGTTCGCCACTATTAATTTTGTCTGTGAGGTTTTGTTTCGTCTCTGCATTTACGTTCCGCAACGATTCTACAAAAAGTGCGTATACAAATATTAAAATACTTGTAACAACGAGCCTATTTAAATAATTTTAATAAATCAAAATAATATTATAATTTATTATTAATAATAAATTTCTATCATTTTGAACATCCTTTAATTCTTTATAATGTAGGCGCTTTTTCTCAGTCAAAAAGAATTTAAATTATAGATAATTTAATGATTTACCTTTAACGTTGTTTACATCGCTAAATGCGTTTTCTTGGTACTTCAAATTCAAAGCTCTGACAGCTCTTAATTCCATTTCTAATTCGAGAATACGTCGTTTTAGTAATTTATTTTCTTCTTCTGGCTTCAAATTATCAGACATTAATTGTAAATAACGTTCGTCGTTCTCCGCCTACAAAAGTGTTCAAATTAGGATTATAATTACAATTAGAGGAAACGTAAAAACAATTTTCTAAATTAACAATTCAGTAAAATAAATATTATGGCAAAAAAGACATCGCTTTAGCGTAGAAAACAACGACTAATTTAAATAACGACAAGTGTCTCACCTCTTTCCGCTTACTGTGTCTGAGAGCTTCCATAAAACACTCATCTGTTTTGATACTTTCTACATTCTGTTTTCCGTTTTGTCCCTTATCCTTTGATTCCTGTTTCTTCCTGCTTTCCTCCTCTGGTAAATTCTGTTTTCCCTTCTGTCCCATTTCCCTTGATTCCTTTTCCTTGCTGCTTCCCTCCTCTGCCTTTTCCCCCGATTCACGTAGCCTGAGAGCTTCCATGAAACACTCTGCTTCGACGCTTTTTAAATTGTGTTTTCCTTTTTGTTCCATTTCCTTTCATTCCTTCCTGCTTCCCTCCTCTGTGTGTCCCATTTTTTTTCCTGCTTTCTTCCTCTGCTAAATTATGTTTTCCCTTCTGTCCTATTTCCTTGGATTCCTTTTTCTTTTTGCTTCGCTCCTCTGCCCCTACCTCCAATTCATTTTTCTTTCTATTTGTTTTCTCTGTCTTCTCATTCGATTCCTTTTCTAGTTTTTTCTTCTGTACTCTTGGTGGTGCTTCATTTGGCTTTAGAAAATGACTTTCGTCTCTAGCTTTTAAAGTTTGCACAGATGGGACTACCAACTCATTCTTGATGATGCTCAATTTTTTTGCGTAAAAAACATTTTTATTCTGTGGTTCCTCCGATGAATGTGAGGCGCACTTATAGAAAAGAATGGTGGTGTGAAAAATTTCTTCCAGCTTAAACTTATCGAGTTAAGTTTCGCTGAGTTTAAGTTAAGTCCAGTTAAGCTGAGTTTTCAATTTATGGTAACTCAGCTAAATTAAAAAAAAAATTAAATAGACTATAATTGTTTACAATTCTTTGGAATTCACCGTGAACTCATAAAAATTCTATGGTATTCTACGGAATTAGCAATAAAGTCGTTGGAATGCTATAAAAATCGTCATGAAGTCTCTGGAATTATTCTGCATTATAAGGAAATCTTCGGATTTATATGAGACTCATCGGAATGGTTTCAAATCATAAACGAATTTCAAAAATTTACTATGAAATCTGTGAAATTCTTTGTGATTCACTCCATTTCATTGAACTTATTTACAAATTTACGGAATTCTTAAGATTTCAACTTGAATTTTATGGAATTCTTGAAAAATTCTTTGAAATTTGGATCTGTAGCATTGTAAAGAGTGTTAAGGTGACTTTATAAGGAACTTGAATTATGCAGTCTATTCTAACTTAATTATGTGATATTTTATAATGCCTGTATAATATTCAATGGAATTCAATATCAATTCAACTTCTTTTCTTCCTCAGTTCCTTCATTATAAATAAGTGCGTCCAAATCAGAACTGGAAGTTCTCATCAAGTGTATCGGTGCGAAACTTGCTCTTTTCTCATTAATTATTTTCATTATATCCTCTGGGGAATCTACAAATATATTATTTACAGAGAACATTTTTTTCATTTGGAAACGTTTGAATGCAAAAATTAAATTTTTTTATTCCAGGAAACTTAATCCTTTCCAACCATAAGAAAAATGTTTTAAAATGAAGGAAGGTAATTGGTCTTAAAAATAATTCAAGTCACACCATTAATTTTTGCTCATTTTTTGTGGACTTCAATTTTTCATGACTAACAGATGCCGCAATGTGACTTGCCGAGGATTGGCATGATCTGGACCCTTTCAATTGTACTATTTGCAAGTATCATTTTCAAATATAAGCTTTACTTTTTGACATAGTTTAAATTGAATATCGTTTAAAAATTAATATATCAAATTGAAAGAGCTTTTAAACAGAAATTTGATTTAAGCACATTCAAAAGCATCTATAATGAAATATGAAATTGAAAGCATCTAAAATTACACAAGCTTAACATTCAATAATTTTAAACCAAATAAGTTCAAAATTTAACAATATTTGAATGTGAACGGCTTTCTTCAAGAATAAAACAATGCTAAATAAAAGAATTCATCCATGTGAGCGTAACCTCAAAATTTATGTCCCGGAAGTTAGATCCGCAAACTTATTTTTTCCAAAAAATTAAAGTTGTGCTAAATTATTGTGCTAGATTCGTGCTTCTTTGTGCAGTAAACGGCTTTTTGAAAAATTAAAAATTACGGGCACAATTTTTCAAAAACGTTTTTTTTTCTAGATGCGTATTTTCTTACGAGCACAAAAAGAAAGGTTGTGCTAGGCGGCTCGAAGTATACACAATTTTTCGCAGGAAAGAAAAATTATGAAAAAATTAACCGTTAAAAAGAATTATTATTTCGAAAAATTCCAGCTTGTGCTGAATTGTGCTCGACAAAAGTAGTCTTTTCTTCCCTCAACCAAATTTTGTAAGACCAGCAGTTGTCATGTTAAAACCTAAAATTTCAAACTCAAAAAATAAAGAAGATCCAAAAATAATCAAATTACAAAAAACTAAAACTTGTGCTGAGTTGTGCTCGAAAAATGCAGTCTTCATATCCTCTATCAAAATTATGTAAGATCAACAGTTGTCATATTAAAACACAAAATGTCAAACATAAAAAACATTTAAGACCCAAAAAATAATAAAATTTCGAAAAATCAAAACTTTTGCTCAGTTGTGCTCGACAAAAGCAGTCTTTATTCCCTCTAACAAAATTTTGTAAGCCTATCAGTTGTCATATTAAAACCTAAAATGTCAAACTAAAAAATTATACAAAACCCAAAAATAATCAAATTTCGGAAAACCAAAACTTGTGCTGAGTTGTGCCCAACAAAATCAGTCTTTATTTCCTTTAACAAAATTATGTTCAGAATTGCAGCACATGTTTTGATTTTTCGGAGTTTCATTATTTTTGGGTCTCTTATGATTTTTGAGTTTGACATTTTGGGTTTTATATGACAACTGTTTGAGTCCCAGAATTTTGTTAGAGTGGAAAAAGATTCCTTCTTTGGAACAGAATTCAGCAAATGTTTGCGTTTTTCGAAATTTCGTTATTTTTGGGTCTTGTATGTTTCTTGAGTTTGACATTTTGGGCATAATTTAGCACAAGTCTGGGTTTTTCGAATAATAATTTTTTTTTAAACGGCAAGTTTTTTGGAATTTTTCTTTCCTGCAAAAAATTGTGTATATTTCGAGCCACCTAGCACAAACTTCTTTTTGCGCTAGTAAGAAGTTGCGGATCTAGTAAAAAAAAACGTTTTTGAGATATTGTGCCGGTAATTTTTAATTTTTCAAGAAACCGTTTACTGTAAAAATGAGCACAAGTCCAGCACAATTGAGCACAACTTTCATTTTTTTGAAAAAATAATTTTGCGGTTCTAACTTCCGGGACATTCAAAATTTGTTTTCACATTTTTTTCAAAACCAACTTAAATTCACAGGAAACGCGATATCGAGGTGCAAATTTGAGAAATTAAATAAGAAGCACTAAGAAATGCGGGTCTGGTCCAAATTTTCAACTGGATATGTGAACGTAAGTTGGTTTTTAAAAAAAATGTAAAAACAAATTTTGAGGTTACGCTCACATGGACTAAAAACGAAGATTAAAGTGGTTGAATTGGAAGGAAACAATAATTTGAATATTTTTCGAAGAAGTCGCAAAACAGTGAAAAATATGATTCAATTTGAATTGCTTCTAATTAAAAATTATGTAATTCTGACTTTTTTCTAAAATCACTGAATTTTGACGGTTTACAAGTTAGAAGAAAATACATTTACAGCTGAAAAGGAAGACTTCTGTACAAAGTATTAACATCTTCAACTAGAAAAAAACTAATTTTCAACAAAATAGTTAATTGTTTAACTAAAATTATGAATCTTCAAACAAAACAAATTTTTACAAAGTAGTTTAACTTTCAACCAATTAGTTGAATTTTTAAACAAACCAGACATCTCATTCAATAAAGAAAACAAATTTCAACAATCTTTTAAATTTTCAAGCCAAAAATATTAAGTTTCAAACAAAAAATGTATTTTTCGACCAAATAGTTGCATTTTTAACCAAGAATGATTTTTCAGTTAAGAAAGAAAAAGAATTTCAACAAAATTATTGAATTCAGGCGAAAAATTGAATTGAATAGAATTGAAAAATTGAATTTTCAAGCGAAAAGGACCAATGTTCTACATAACAGTTGAATTTTCCACCCAAAAAATATGAATTTTCAACAAATTTAATTTTCAAACAAATAGTTACATTTTTAAACAATAACGATTTTTCAGATGAGAGAAAAAAAGAAAGTAAAATAAATTGTTGAATTTTCAAGCCAAGAAGACGAATTTTCAACAAACCAGTTTATTTGTCATCAAACAAATAATTAAGTTTCCTACCAAAATAGTGGAATTTTGAACCGAGAAGGAAGACTTCTTTACAAATTAATAACCAAATAATTGAATTTTCTACTAAAATACTTAAATTTTAAACGCAAAAAGACGAATTTTCATTGAAAAATGTTAAATGACCAACCAAAATAGATGAATTTTTAACCAAACATTCAAGTAGTTTAAGTTTTTCAATCAGTTGGAAAAATGGAAAAACTTTATATGGGAATAGTACAGAAACTTTAATTTATTTCCCATTGAAAAAATCCACAAGGATATTATCGAGAATGTTTTCAACGGATTCGAAGCCTGAAAATAGAATTCAAGCATACTTCGTGTTGAACTTATATGTATTCTCGCCTGCAGAAAAGGCGATTTGTGCCTGAGAATAATTATTGCCATCTGCCTCGCCATACTGGATCTGGAAAGTGCGAATTTTCATTTTGGCTTCCTCGAAGTTAAGCACTCTGTCTATGTGTACACATTCTTTTCGATTATGCTTGTTTTCCCTATTGGAACACGCGTATCAATATTTGACATAGACCCACGACATTTTCCACTTTACTGGTAATCACTGTTGATCACTTTAACGTTGAAAACACACGCGGCGTACCGAAACATGGAAAAAGCGTACGTGACCATGCGGCGCAAAATTTGATGCTGCTTTGTTTTACCGGTGTGAAGGCATGGCCCGACATGGCGTAATATTCTGCGACTTGATTGGTGTATTTCTTTCCGCGCCGTTTGCGCCCGAAAAGTAGTACCAGAAAATTAACTTTTATCGGTTTAAAACGATTTAGTATTAATGATATAAAGGCTTGTTATCACACTGAAATTAAATACGGATCAAACAATTGCAATTTATAAATTTATACAATTTCAGAGAGCGAAATGAACGTCGAGCTTGCTCCGAAGCGCGTTAGACTACTGTTGTGTTGCCATTACCGGATTATTTTTGTTTACTAATAACCACCCACCTCATCTCTGCAGACACTATAATCTACTTATAATGTAAATATATCAATTTCATGTGACAAGAATTTATGGACAAATTGAACTTTTTAGCGATACATCTGTGATTGTGTGAAGCAGTTACTTTTATAGTGAGTATATTTTAAGGATATGCTTGTATAATCAACATGGGGAAAAATTTGCATTACTTTACATCATATATAAAAGTTATAAATTTTTGTTTGTTTTTCTTCCAGAGAATATGAGTGAACACTGCGTTTCCAGGGCCGACAGAATGCAAGTTATCTGTCTTTCTCGCTCCTTAAGAAGTGTGCATGTAAATGAATTAGAGTAAGCGAGACACAAGCATATGGAAAACCGTCATTTGTTTTCCATATGGTGAAATTTTGAGTTTACTGGCAAGTGTCATATGGGGTGGAATGTGCAACTGTTCTGGGGCGGTATGAGCCACCTCTTCCTGTGCATTAACCTAACCTCTTAGTGTAGCAGTCAGTAGGTTAAGATGCAGTGTTTTATTGCATCAAATTGTGCAATGTCTTTATTATGGTGCAAACGTATAAACAACTAATCTTATCGAGAAAAATGCTCAGAAAAAGTTTGACAGCTGCACTAATTACACAGCTACACAAAAAAAAGTGGTCTGTCCGGAAGACAAGACCCCCCTACCCTTATGTTTTCGAGGTCGCTGAATCCGAATCCGGTATCAGCCTAACGAAGTTGGATATTTTTTTAAGGTCATTTCAAGGTCAAATGTCGACAGGGACGTGTGAGTGGGTTGAACCATAGTTCCTATATGTTTTTGGGATCGCTGAATCTGAATCCGGAGTCAGTTTAACCCCATCATATTAGCTTCAAGGTCAATCCAAGGTCGAATGGTGATAGCGACGTGTGATTGGGTGGAACCATCATTCCTATATGTTTTGGGGATCGCTGAATCTGAATCTCGGGTCAGTCTAACTCCATCATGTCAGGTTAAAGGTCATTCCAAGGTCGAATCGTGACACACGTGTGATTGGGTTGAACCATAGTTCCTATATGTTTTTGGGATCGCTAAATCCGAATCCGAGGTCAGTTTAACTCCATCATGTTTGCTTCAAGGTCATTTCAAGGTCGAATGGTGATAGAGACGCAGCAGTGGGTTCATAAATCGATCCAATACGTTTTTAGGTCGCGGAATCCGAATCCTGGGTCAGTATAGCTCTATAATCATGTCAGGTTCAAGGTCATTCTAAGGTTATATCTATGTGAATAGGAATCATTGTATCCGTCCCCAGGGTACCTCCACGCGGTGACGGCGGGCATCGGAAGGTTTTTTTGCCCTTTTTGTTTTCAGGCAAATTCCCTGGGTGAAGGCACTCATGCCGTCATGGCGGATACAAACAACGTATTCTTTACGATGCAGGGATTAGGATGCCCAGTATCAGCGGTTGGTCAGGGTGAGAAAGCGGGCCCGCAATCGTCGTCATCATGCGACCGCAGCCCTGTAGTAGTGGACAGCTTGGCTACTGCATGGTCTACAGTTACAAGGAAACTCTCAATAAACTTGGGAAAACGTGTCGAAATTCCCCATAAATGTAATGACGATAAGAAAAATAGCATCGTAAAGAATACGTTGTTTTTATCCGCCATGACGG
>CAKNWT010285590.1:0-27328 GCA_932066315.1 Andricus coriarius | reverse complement strand
AAAAAAAAAAAATAAGGCATAGATTTACAATACCGAATATTAAGTTCTTCCATTTGTTCTTCCATATTTCCATTGTATCCATCATTTAAGCAAACGCGATTGCAGATGCCATCTGTCAAGATTTTTTTCGACACGTAAAACTACACTGATCCGAGTTGCGTACTCGGGAGGATTAGCGTCATCTTCTGACATGAAGGAGGTGACGAAAAGCAGGTAATGACACGAAAGGGTGTTAGGAAGGAGGTTTTACTGTATTCGAATTGTAGAAGCATATGAAATTTTGAAATTCAATTAGTTCATAAAATATATCTTCCAGATTATACTTTGTAACATGGAATGTAGCAACGAAGTACCCAGAGCAAGAGTTGCACCAGCTACTCGGAATGAATCATTCCGTCGAACAAGAACCACCCGATTTTTATATAATAGGGTGAGTCTATAAAACCTTTAACTTGAATGAGAAAATCGAAAATTAAAAAAAAATCACTCTGCTTGATGAACTTATTTAAAAAATCAATTATGTCTTTAGATTACAGGAAGTTAAATCGCAGCCTCAGAATATGTTACTTGATTTTTTCTCCGAGGATCCTTGGTCCAAATCATTTAGGTCAGGAAACACAATGATATAATCAATAGACATAAAATACAATAATAATAGGTCAATTTTAATCCACAATAGTGTAACAATTAATTTGATTATTCATCAAAATGAATTGCGAACAATGAATACAAAACTAAATTATGTTGTCAATATCATTCTACGTGAAATGAAAATCATCAATATAATATAATTATTGATGATTTTCATAATTACATCACGTATTATGTTTTATTTTATATATAGACAACTAAAAAAAGTCGTATTAAAACCATGACTCTGTTATTTTCCGTTTTTGAACAATTTTCGATTCTCGACTTCCACTTTCTTTATGCTTTATGAAAGATCATGGAAAAAATTGAAACTTCGCTAAATTGAGTATTTTAGCATGACGTCACGGTCATGATAGGATAGGTGAAAATGCCAGGAAGGTTAGCACAGTTGGTACATATTTACATGTAAATGCATATGACTTGGGGGACAAAAATTCTAAACGTAAAAGTAAGTTATAAATGTATGAATAGTAATATTTTTCAAGTATAGAATGCATTTACGCAATTGTATTTAATCCTTTTGTCGGTTGAAGACCTTTCAGCTTGACGAAATAAAATAAAATATCCGAAATTTGAGGTTAGAGTACCCGATTCTAATCAAATCGATGTGGTACACTAACGTCAAATTTTGAATATTTTGTTTTATTTCGTGAAGCTGAAAGATCGTCAACCGACCAACAGATTTAACATAATTGCGCAAATGCATTCTATATTTGAAAAATATTAATATTCATACATTTATGACTTTTACGTTTAGAATATTTTTTTCCGAAAAGTTGTATGCATTCACATGTAATGTACCAACTATGCTAACCTTCCTGAAATTTCCGCCTATCCGATCATGACCATGCCGTCATGATAAAATAATTAATTTTTTAAATCTTATTTTTAAAGTAAGAACATAATAAAATATTTACTGGTTCTAGAATTATCATGAAAAGCGTGTCGAAGATGAAAATCAGATCGTCGAGTAACAGTCGAATAATCAACCTGACAATCGACAACAATCTTTTGTTATCGTATGGGAAACAAGAGACGAACGACTGCAGTCACAACTCGACCGACGTATTTTCGTCTTGGGCACGCTTCCACATTTTTGATAATAATTCGAGAAACAGTAAGTATTTCATCATGTTCTTGGTCTCATTTTAAAGAAAATATTTTAAACTTCAATTTATCGAAGTTTCAATTTTTGTCGAAAGTGGTAGTTGAGAATCGAAAATGGGTCAAAAACGGAAAATAGCTCGGTATAGCTCAATCGACGTTAAATTTAATAAACTTTCTAACGGGTTTTTAAAAATCTTTTTAACTTGATTTTTCGCAGAGGTGTCCACGAAAATAGAGGGTAGTTTTTATTATATTCCAATCAGACTCAAACTTCAGCGAAGTATAGTTACTCTATTATATCCTATTGGATGGCAATATATACGAAAAAAAATCGTTATTGGGACAAATATTTACTGAGTTGGAGGGAGTGCAATTTTCGTTTTTTTTTGTGGATACCATCTACTTTAACAATTTGTAACTTTTTAAATATAAATCAAACCAAATTTTGCCTTGTATAGTTTCATTAGGATATTTCACGCACTTTTCACTGATCAAATAAAAGAATTTTTCTTAAAAATGAATATTTGACCTTCAAAAATGAAGATCATAAATAAATTTAACTTTTTTTCGTATTTGGACCATTTCTATATTGTTTCTTTTTAGGCTTAAAAGAAAGCTTGGCTTTTTCATTTACAGACTTGGAGGTTGAAAAGTGGGCTGATAATTTTTAATTTATGAAAATATACCTTAAGCAGTCTGGCGCACTCCATGACGCCGGTTCTCGTCTACCAAAGTACTCAACGTTTAATTTCATAAAAATATAAATACTTTAAATCCTTGATCAGTCTTCGATTAAAAAGGTCATTTAAATTAAAGATAAAAATATTATTAAACGTTTCGGCCCTGAATTCTGGACCCTCTTCAATATATTTATTATAGTCAAATTCTATATAAAGAGTTCAATCATCCCATGTGAAAAGTTTCAAGTCAGATAGACATAAAGTCAGTTAATTAAATAACATGATAAAATATGTAAGCAATATTTGTATACAAAAAAAAGATATAAAAGGCGTATAATATTATAAAACTTGAAAATTGTTTAAAAAGTTTTTACAAAACATTTAATATATTTGTGTTTAATTTAAATGACCTTTCTAATCGAAGACTGATCAAGGATTTAATATACAAAAGGTCGAAACTGCAGACTCATCGTCATATAAATACTTTACCAATCTTTCACCTCAGGGTTCCGAAGGAAAAAAATCTCACCATTCTTTTCAGCAATGGTCGAAATAAAAAAAAAGGTGAATTATTTACTTATTCAAAAAGAGCTTATGGTCAATGAAAACGGCTTGAAAAATCCTATAAATTGCAATCCATAAATTGCCATCTCATGGATCTACACTTGGCCGACATTTGAGTCCGATCAGTGAACTTTGGTTTTTAGGTGGGGTAACTTCGTAAATAATGCATCATGTTCGAAATAAAGGGAATGTGACAAATTGTTACGTGACAAAAATATTACAATTTTTTATACTCGACGGCTTCATAATTATAAAAATGAATATAACTATTGTGCTGAAATTTTGGGAAATGGTTCAAAGTATATGTAAGGGTACATCTGTCTCAAAGAGGAAGCATTTATGATTTTGTTTTAAATTTTAAATAAAGAATTAAAATATTAGGGGGTGTCAACCATACAAATACAAAAATATAAATAGGTAAATCAATTCGATTCGAATTAAGGAGTCTTTTCTGTTTTGCATCAACTTTGAATTATGTTAAAGAAACAAGTTTTAACGTAAACAATATATTTCTCAAATATCATAAATGACCATATCTTCCTTAATTTTCGAAAAAAGGTATTAATATTATGGGTCAATCGATTTGTCTTGAGTCAAAGAATCTTTTATATCGTTGTATCAACTTTTAATTATATTAATGAAAAAAGTTTTACTATAAAACCCCCATTTAAAAAATATTATAATGTGCTAACAAAAATGTAATGAATATTTTTAGAAATCTTTTCGTAAGTTTTGATATATTAGTGGTAAAAATAAGCCTTTCAAATTTTATCAATTTATCTGCCACCGTCTTTAAGTTATCGTGTTCACAAAAAAGTGTGACATCCACACACACATATCCACAAACAAATACGTCCGGACATGTACTTAGAAACATTGCATTGGACATTTTTTAATTAATGAACGTTTAATTGAACAAATTTAATAATTGTCTAACTTGCTACCATTACAAAGTTTCCTCTACATATGAGGAAGCAAAATTAATAAAATTGCACTATCTAAACAAAATAAAATCTCGAATGTGCCATACAGACGTGCCCCTATATATTTTAAACCACTTCCTACAAATTTAGCACATGCCCTTAAAAGACTTTCCAAAAAAGAATTACTCAGAATAATATTTTTTAGGGATATTTTAAAATATCATGACTACGTGAAAATTAAGACACAACGATTGCAAGGGCTCGTGTTGAGTGTCTTTTGTCTCCGAAAGCACATGAATCGGTTAAGATCGGTTGAAGCTCGTTACACCAAGACCGGGTTTGGAGGCTTATGGGTAAGATGACTATTAGGTTTAATTTTAAATTAAACTAATTCGAATAGTGGATTAGTATAGTATTTCAAAGTTTTTAAATGTAAGAGAAATAATAAACTAAATTAGAATGTTATGCTAGCAACCGTAAATCTGCACTACCAACGAAAAATAAAATAACTCTTTTTATTTTGTTTTGACTTAGTTATTCTAATATTCATACAGGGTTGCTAAACTTTCTGTTAAATGTGGAAAAGGTATGAAATTTTTACAAATGCTCTGAAAAAACCCTGAAGTTTAGTAAATTTTTCAAAATAACTTTACAACTCCTGTCTTCAAATTTAAGTTTAAGAAATATTAACTTTAAAGATAGCATTTAAGAGACTGGCATTCTAATTATTTACGAAATCTTAAAATTCAAAAATCTTATGGAATATTCCCAATTGAAATGTTATAAACGGAACAGTTTCAATCAATTTAAAAAAAAATATTAAAAATTGAATAATTTTTTATTAAATCTTTATAAACTAGACAGTTTTGAATTAACAGAGTTTGAAATTGAATAATTTTGGAGCTGTTCAATTATTGCGTCACGCCAATCCTGCAAATTTTTGCCTACCTTTAAAAAATTATAAATATAAAAGTGAAAGAGCTTCACATTTTCCAAATTTTTATTTGGTAATACTGAAACTTCAAAAAAAACTTGCATGGTCCTACAGGACCCCACAAAAAATGTATTGGAAAGGACTTTCTGTCAAAGTTCAGCCTAGTTCGATTTTCTGATCCTTCAGGTGATTTTTATTAAAAGTTGTAATGCGACCATCTTACCGAAAGGTTTTTTTGATACATTTGGCGCGGGATCATTTGTAGAAAAAAAATCTTATTTCGTGTGGATGTAAGGCAGCGTCCACATATTACGTGACACTCTGATAAAAAAAAATTAATCCGTGTCGATACAATAAAGATCAATATTATCGAGTTTGAATTTTCAACAAAGCAATTAAACTTTCGAAAAAACAGTTTAATTTTTAACCAAATATCTGTTTTTTAACGTATAAAGATGAATTTTCAACCAAGAAGATCAATTTTGTACCCAAGTAGGCGAATTTTCAACAAAATAGTTAAGTTGTCAAGCTCAAAAGTCAAATGTTTTAGAAAGCAGTTGATTTTTAAATCGAAAAAGAAAAGTTTTCAAAAAGAAACTCAATTTTCAATCAAGGAAGATGAATTTTCAACGGAATAGTTGAATCCTCAACCAAAATGATGAATTTTCAACCAACGAGATTCATTTTCTACCGAAATAGGTGCATTTTCAACTTTTGAAGAATAAATTTCCAACCAAAATTGGAACAGTTAAATGTTCAGATAAAAAAACTAATTTCCAGGGTTTTGCAAAAATTTAAGAAACCTGAAACCAACGGGTTGGATTGGGTCGGGCCAGGTTGGGTCCGGTCTTTTTGACAACATTTTAATTGAGCTCTCGGGCCGGTTCGGGTTTTCAGGCTGGCTCGAATTTTCAGGTTTTCCCGTCAAAATTTGACAAAATAGTTCAATTTTTGAACAATATTTTATTTTTTAGCCAAATAGTTTACCAGGTGTATAAGCTTAAATCCGCTGTTTGCTCAGAGATGGCGGTAGTGAACATATTTAGCTACAATAGAAACGTCATGCTTTTTTTTTGTGTGAGTTCGACACCTGGCTACATAAATCAGTGCACATATTCAGTTTTTTTATACAACAACATAAATTTTTTCTTGAGTAATCATGTCTAGTTTTGTGCCAGAAAAGGAGCGTTTGCGGGAAGCTCTACTTTTTTGCTTTAATTTGAAGAAATCGGTTGCCGAATCACATCGAATGCTTGTGAAGGCCTATGGTGACAGTGCTTTATCGGAAACAACTTGCAGAGACTGGTTTCGTCGGTTCAAAGACGTTCATTTTGACTTGAGTGACAAAAAGGGTGAAAATCGGCCCAAAAAAGTTCAGGACCATGAATTACAGGCTCTTTTGGATGAGGACGATACACAAACACAAAAAATGCTTGCCGAACAGTTAGGTGTTACTCAACCGGCCATTTCCATGCGTTTACATGCCATGGGAAAGTTCCAAAAAATGGGAAAATGGGTACCCCATGAATTGAACGATAGGCCGATGGAGCGACGCCAAAACACATGTGAAATCTTGCTTGCTAGACACAAAAGAAAGTCGTTTCTGCATCGTGTGGTGACTGGAGACGAAAAGTGGATTTATTTTGAGAATCCGAAACGAAGAAAATCGTGGGTCGATCCCGGACAACCATCAACTTCTTTCTCAAGACCTAATCGCTTTGGACGCAAGACGATGCTGTGCGTTTGGTGGGATCAGCAGGGTGTCGTCTACTATTAGCTATTAAAACCTGGTGAAACTGTCGATGCTCACCGCTACCACCAAAAACTAATCAAATTGCGCCGTGCTTTGCGTGAAAAAAGGCCGGATTATGAAGAAAGACATGAGAAGCTGATTTTTCTTCACGACAACGCCCCATCGCACACGTCAAAAATTGTCCAAAACTACTTGAAAACACTCAACTGGGAGGTGCTACCTCATCCTGCTTATTCACCAGACCTGGCCCCTTCTGATTACCACTTGTTTTCGTCGATGGGTCACGCGCTCGCTGAACAACACTTCGATTCGCACGAAGACGTCGGAAAATGGCTTGACGAGTGGTTTGCATCGAAAGATAAAGACTCTTTTGGCGTGGTATACACAAATTGCCCGAGAGATGGGGAAAATGTATAGCAAACGAGGGAAAATACTTTGAATAAAGTTTATTTTATTTTCTGCAAAAAAAACGACTTTCTTTTGCCTAAAAAACAGCTGATTTAAGCTTATATACCTGGTAATTTTCTAACAAAATAGTTGAATTTTCAACAAAAAAATATGAATTCTTAACAAAAAAGTTATTTTCCAACTGAATATTTACATTTTCTATCGAATTGTTGAATTTTCTACAAAAGAGTTGAAATTTCAACCCAAAAATATATATTTTAAACAAAAAAGTCAATTGAATTAAGTTTTAACTAAGAGTAGTTGGGTTTTCTTATTTTGTTCTATTAATTCTGTTCACGTTTAAGCAAAAAAACGAGGTAAGGGGGAATTTTCTTAACTGTACCGTTGTAGGTCCATCTTTTGCTAAATTCGCAAACTTTGTTAATATTTATATTCAAGAAACGTACTAAACAATGTTCTCGAATGAAAAAATCTCTTTAAAATTATTATAAAATTTAATTTATATTTCGTATTTAAAAATGCGAGGGGGATCAGCTTCAGTGTCACATGCCATTTTAAGGGATCCTTCACCAAACTTTCACAAATTGTCACAAGAGGGAGGGGTGAGTCAAAATTCACTGAAAATAGTGTCACGTAATATGTGGACGCTCTCTAAGTTGATATAAAAATTTCTATATGGTACGAGTTGAAAGTTTCAGATTTTCAAAGATTATTTCTTTATCTTTGAAAAAATACAAATGAGGATTTAATTTATTTAACTTTATGTGATTTTGTTCTTTATTGCTATTATTTGTCTTACCTTAAAATTCAGTCCTTTTTATGGAATAGGGCTGTGAGCATGAAGTCGGGAATTTCTAAAAAAAATAGAGCTAGAAAATCTGTGGATAAAAGCTGGAACAGGCCTAGAATTTTGGTATGGAAATTCGGTAGCAACCCTGTGATAATGCCAAACTAATGTGTAAAATTCGAATTGATTTTATCAACAAAAATACTGTAGAATTGCAGCTATAAGTAAAGTGAGCCTAATTTAACAATGTTTAATTCTGAAGTTAATAATAATTTAAGAATGGAGTTTCATTTCTAAAGGTTACAAAAT
Organism: Andricus coriarius; assembly: GCA_932066315.1. Classification (NCBI taxonomy): domain Eukaryota; kingdom Metazoa; phylum Arthropoda; class Insecta; order Hymenoptera; family Cynipidae; genus Andricus; species Andricus coriarius. Next base: position 19,212 of record CAKNWT010285590.1, on the reverse strand, counting down.
ATATATATTATTATTACAATAAATTTACTACTAGTGTGATCCTACTACATAATCCTACTTTTCGAATTTTATCATTTTTTATAGTTAGAAATTTATTAAAAGAGCTTAAATTAATGAAAAAATCAAAGGAAGCTTATATCTGATGGATCAAGAGCATTTCAGGGAAACAAAGGAGCAGTAAGCGTGAGATTAAACCTCTACGGTGTCAGCTTGTGCCTTGTCAACACCCACTTGACTCCCCACGACCATCTCCTAGCAGACCGGGTCTCGGACTACAACACGATTCTCAGGGAGCACGTCTACGAAGCCCCCGACACCTCCAGCATCTTTTACCATGAGTCTGTATACATTCATGATGGAATAAACAAATCGTGGAATAGCTTCATAGCAGCAGTAATGGTAACCTGTTGTCTGCAGCTACATTTTCTGGATCGGGGATTTAAATTTTCGACTGCGGGAGGGCCTATCGTCGTCCGACATCAACCTGCTGGTCAGGCAGAGCCAGTTGGACGTCCTTTTAGAGAAAGACCAACTCAAAACAGTCATGTCGAGTGGAGAAGCTTTCGCAGAACTCACCGAGAACGAAATCTCCTTCCCTCCAACCTACAAGTACGAGTTTGGGTCTCAGGATTTTGATCTCAAGTAAGATTCTCTTTTCTAAAGTGTTACTTAAACTGCACAGCTTGAGAAACTTAATTTCTTATATCGGTTTCACAATTGTGATTTCTATTTTATCCCAATGCCTCCTCTTTTGGCTGCGCGCACAAACTAATAGTTACAGAACCGAATGTGTCTTTCGTATGTAAATTGTACATTTAATTCAATTATAAAATCCTAGTTAGAGAAAACTATTCCCAATAACAAAGTTTTCCAGTTCAATAATTTCTTACATTTGTTAAGTGTTTGAAAATTTTTGAAGTTGTATTCACAAGGTTAGTGTTACCGATGTTTACTGATATTCGAGAATTTTCTACAGTTCGTATAGGTAACAGTATTGTATATTATATTACAGGGTGGCCACCCAAGACTACAACAAAATAATTGTCTCTATCGTTTCTCGCTCGTTTGTCGGTTTTCATCCATTTTTTCTGGCTTTTAAAAGTTTCAAATTCAGACCTTAAGAATTAGTCAATGCAGGCGCCGCACACCTGCAAAAAAGGGTTTCGTAGCCTATTAAAATCATTACTCATCCCTTTCCATACTTCTCCCCTCAATTTCCTCCCCTCGCTTAGCTATCACTTCTCCTAATTCACTTCCCGTCACTTCTCCTAGTTCTCATTCCCTCACGTCCTCTACTTCCCTTCCATTCATTTCTTCTCACTTCTCCTACTTCCCTTCCCCTCAGTTCCCCTCCTTGGCAAAAAGTACGACGGACAGACATCCGACCGAGACTATGAGGGTTTCTGCAGTGGCTACGAAACACTAAAAATTAAATAAATCCTAATTTGAAGTATTAAAAAAAATCTTAAAATTAACGAATCTGATGTTGAAAAATTCTAAATTTGAAGTGCTTCAAATTGACAATCATTCAAAATTTTAATCTCAAACGTTCAATATTGTACAAAGTAAAAAATTTTAAAAGTAGATACTCTTGAAATGAAAAATACAGTGAAGTCTCACCTATTTCAAGTCTCCACTATTTCAAGTCCCCCATACACGTTTTTTTCAAATTGCGCGGTTCCGTCACCTTACACCACGGTCCCTGTACGCTATCCTTCGCGTCAGTAGCTGACCAATTAAAAAGGAGCCCGAAGAGCAGGAAGCCCTCTATGGTTTGAATGGAGTATTTTAGCATGACGCCATGGAAATACGTCATACGACTTTTTAGAGGAAATATTCTAAACGTAAAAGTAAGTAAAAAATGTACGTATAGTAATATTTCTCAAGTCTAGAATGTATTTTCTAAGTCATGTTCCATTCTTTTATTGAATGACGACCTTGCAGTCTCACGAAATAAAATATCCACAATTTCAGGTTAGTGTGTCAGATAGGGTATTCTAACCACAAATTTTGTACAGTTGCTTGTATTTCGTGAAACTGAAAGATCATCAACCGACAAAGAATGGGACAATTCAGACCTTTATCACGTACCTTTACGTTTAGATTATTTTCATCAGAAAGTCGTATGCAGTTACAGTCCCATGTCAAGAACTATGCAAAAGTTCCTGGCGGCTGACATTTCCACCTATCCTAGCATTATACACTTGAAAATATTAATATTCAGATCTTTATAACTTACTTTTAAGTTTAAAATACTTGCTACAAAACGTTGTCTGCACTCCTACTATGCTAACCTTCCTGACACTTCCGCGTTCGCGACGTCATGCTGCAAAATTCACTATTTCGCGAAATATTTGAGTCGTTTTTTGATTATAATATATTGAGTTTTAGTTGGCCAATTGTTGTACGTCTACAAAAAATGTTAAAAGCCACTTGAAAAACACTGACATGCATGCAGTGATGCTAATGGACCGCGACTTTTTCAACTGCGCAAATGTGGGGCAGTTCTAGGAATTACTAAACCGCGAGTTACTACACTGAGAGTAGGGTGTATTTATCTGTATTATTATTGATAGTATTTATTGATTCCCAATCGACCCGTGTTTTTTGGTACGTGCACAGTTGAAAAAGTTGCTTACAGGGGGCGCATCGATTTAAGGACTGAACAGCCAATGAACGTCGCCTGACAAAAATAAACTGCCAACTCGCGGTAGGGGTGGGAGCTCCTCCAGCCTTGAAATGAAACATTCCTTACGTTTCTAGGCCGCGGGAATTTGGCGAGACTTTACTGTATATGAAATTGAGCAATTCTAAAGTAGTAGCCATCAAAATTGAAGAATTATCATTGTTTGTATTCAAAATTCAACATACTGGAAAAGAAGCATTGAAATAGTACAACTATTCAAACTTTCGATTTGAAATTTGACCAAATGGAGCGATTGAAATTGTCTTATTTATCAACTTTCAATCTAAAATCTATTATTAAATTTTCAACATCTTAATTAAATTTTTTAACTATTAAAAATAAGAGGTTTAATTGAAATTGTACAATTTTTAAAATAAATTAAAGTCTTTTAATAAAGGACTTTAATTTCTAAACTGCATAATTTTGAACTATATGAATTTGAAACAAAGAATGCTGATTTTTTAAATCTAAATATTATTGTAATTTTACCTATTTATATTTAAAATTGTTCCTTCCAATTTGAAATAAAATATTTTAGTTTTGAAAGATTATATTCAAAATTAATCGATTTCGCGGCTTACTTGTTTACAATTATTATTTAACGTATAAAGTATCAAACTAAAATTATTAAACTTTTAGCGCCCTCAATTTAAAATCATTCAAATATTATTTATTTCACTTGAAAATTCTACAATAACGTTTGAGTTCACATTTGTTCAATTTAAAATCCTCCCTATTTAAAATTGTCAAATGTTAAACATTTTAATATGAAATTAATCGATTTTGATCCTTCTGAAATAATATTAATGTTGGATGTTTTAATCTAAAATTATTCAGAACTTTCAATTCAAAATTCTTCGATTACACTTTTTTTTCTAATTATTTAATAATGAAGACTTCAAACCTAAAATTGGTCAAGTTTATTAAGGTTTTTACTTGGGAAATTTCGAATTTTTAATATTTGAATTTTAAATAATTTCATTAAGGATTTCTATTACGAATATTGTAACTATCAATGCTTTCAATCTGAAATATCTGCAAATCTTGACCACCAAGCTTTGCAGAAATTAATAATAGATCTATTTTTATCGATTTTATATCTCATTTCAAAGATAGGCTACTTTTGATATTTAAAAACGTAATTTACATGCTTAATGTAAGGATTCACGTAACAATTGTTGAATTTAAAACACTTACAAATTTGAAATTGTTTCATTTATCAAGTTTCCACCTAAATTTATACTTTATGAATTGAACATTATTCAGCTAAAGAGACCTTTATTTCTAAATTTTACAATTTTGAGAAATTTAAATTTCAACCCAGACAGTTTTGTATATTTTAACCTTAAAGTTTGAAGTGTTAATTTTCAAATTATGAATGTTCGGAATTAAACAATTGAAAATTTAGAAACCTAAAACTTAAAATTAGCAAATTGAAGTTTTGAAACAAAATGATTTCAGGCAATTAGTGTTTAAAATTTAACAATTTAAGATTAAAGTAATGATTTTAAATTATTAGTTTTTAAAATTTAACAATTAAAAACACTAGAAGTGCTATGAACTCTAAAATTACGCATTAAATAAATTTACAGTAATTTCCTGGTATTTACCCGGACACGAAACAATTTCCGTATATTTCTCGGCATCTCAGTCAAGTAGCCACCCTGCACGTCACATACAAAATTTGAATTTCTTATCGAATGTGTTGAATATGGTTATAATCTACCTAACAAATATGGTGTAACAAAATGTCACGAAAATCTCGCAGTCATTGTTGTTGAATACCTGTAATCCGCTATTAACATTTAATTTGTTTACAACTGTTAATTTAATTTATGATCGTTATGGTGGCGAAATAGTTCATTGTTCTTGCAAATACAGATCTTAAATTATCTACTTTGATAAGAGAATAAAACATAATTCCATTGAATAAAAAAAAACTTCCTTTCCGTTAATTCGTTATTACCAAGGAGTTGATATACAAATTTCGAGTGTACATAAAATATTAAGGTGAAAAATATTTCACAAATTTTCAAAAGATCTCAGAAAATATATTTGGATTTTGAAAAGTTTAAAAAATATTAACGTTTCTTAAGTATTTCGAAATAGTTCAAGGGATTTCTACTTATTTCAAATGATTTTAACATATTTCAAGACATTTCAAAGAATCTCAAAGGATTTTAGACCAGTTTAAGATATTACAAAGAATTTAATGGGATTTTAAGGGATTTAAAAAGATTGCAAGCGATTACAATATATTTTCAATTCAATATAAAATATTCTATAACAATATTTATGAATTTGAATCGATTTAAGAAGATTTCAAGGACTTTTGAGAGATTTAAAAAAATGTAAAGCGGTTACAAAATTTTGAAAGATTCCAATGGATTTCAAAGAATGTTTATTAATATTTATTTAAAAAATTTTGAGGTATTTTCGAAGTATTTCAAAAATATCTCAAGGGATTTCCAAGTATTTTTTTTTAGTTTGCATGGCCTATGAAAGGGTTTTTATGGATTTCAACTAATTTTAGAAGACTTCAATGGATCCAGAGAAATTTTAACAATAGTTTTCAATGGGTTTCAATATATTTCAAAGAATATTACAAAACGTCTAAAGGTTTCAAGTGGTTTCAAAAGATGTCAAGTGATTCGAAGATACACTGACACTTGGAATTATGGCATCCGAGTTTATGCCGGTCTCAACGCGCATTAGTTGCATCTGGTTAGGTCACCCATTCAAATCTAACAGAAATGATTCCAAGTTCCAGTGCACTTCTAGAGACCCCAAAGTATTTAAAAAGATTTTAATGATTGTCGAAGTATTTCAAAAGATTTCAATGGATTTTACAAGATTTCAAGGTATTTATGAAGATTACGAAGGGTTTCACAGAATTTGAAATAAGTTCTAAATATTCTTAAGGAATTTCAGAAGATTTATAGGGATTGCAAAATATTTTAAAACATTTCGATGGAACTCTTAAGGATTTCAAATAATTTTGAAAGGGTTTGAAAAATATGAGGCATTTTAAATGATTTCAAGGGATTCCAATCAAATTTCTTGAATTTCACATTTCAAGGGCTTTTATGGAGTGTCAGAAAAATGTATAGGATTTCATGAGCTTTCAGGATACTTCAAGGCGTTCTAAGAAATTTAAAATTTAAAAGGTTTCAAAACATTTCAAGAGTGTTGAAACCGACATTGAATACTAAGCCATAAGTATTTGAATATAAACAAATATTTATTCGTATGGTTCTTATAGGGTTTGTGGCCAGTAAACCATTAGTAGCTTAATTATTCTGCTTAATTAGTTAGTGTTTGATCAGTTAGTGCTTAATTAATTAAATATACGTATTTTTGACTAATTTAGCCCTTTTTATCGCAATTCAACTTAGTATTTAAAATATGGAAATATTCAATAATCGCGTGCATAGTGCGCGTGCTTGTTGGCTACTTTCCTAAACTATGAAATTCATAAGTCCTTTAGAGCTTTTTAAAATTTAGAACATATTTTTCCTCATAGACGACGACCGTCCTGGACGGACAGAATTTTATTTAAAGTGAATGCGGACGTGTACGAAAACGTGAAACTGAAGGTTGAGCAGCATACTTACAAAAGCCATTCCAGTTATGTGCAATCCGACCATAAACCTGTCACTGGCGAATTCGATATTGTGGTAATGTTGTAGAAAAGTTTATTTACTGTTTTTAGAGGGAAGAAGCTTTAAATTCTAAACCTCCCCTCGCAAAATAAACAAATATTCTGCAAAATATAGAGCGTTTACATTTAAAATTGTTCAATTTTGTTTTGAATGTCTCGAAAATAAACATTTTACGGTTTTGAAAACTTGAAACCCTATAATGTTGGTACGCAGAGGTATTTTAGATTGCTGATATTTTATGGTGAGCTAAAAAAATCAAAATGGTGGACTTAATATAACAGTCATAATAAATTTCTTACATGACAAGAATTTGTTAATTTTTAGTTTTTTGTTAATTTAGTTTAGAATTTGTTAATTTAGTTTGGAAAAGGTGGTGTCTTAAAAGTGTTTAAAACTGCCGTTGCGTGAATTTTAAAAACAGTGCCAGTTTAATGCTCGTGCTTTTTCACTATACTTTTACTAAAATCATATTAACAATCTGATTTTTTCTTTATTACTTTAAATAACTAAATACACCTAATCCCATTGTGTTTGATTTCTGAATTCTTAATGCAAACATTTTTTTCTCAATGTTAGATATTATTTTGTATGATTTTGATATTTAACAAATTCTGTGAAAATCACTGAACTTCTATTTGTGTAGAAAATTTGTATTTTTCTTGTTATTTAATACGATCTTGTAAAAGCTTTATGTTTTCAGCGTAATAAATAAATATTAATCATAAGTAAGTTCCCAAACTATTATATCAAATATTTATTTGCCATAAGAATGAAATTTTCATTGCAATGCTTTTAGAAAAGCTGAAAAATGGAATTTCGGGTTTTCATGTGTTAATATTATATCATTTCTAATTTTTCAAGATTCGTCCGGATGTTGATGGTCCAGGAATAGAATTTCAGCCTATTCCAGAATGGTTTATAGATGAGGCAAATGCAGTTTCTTACAAACTTGTGGGCAATACGAAACCCGAAAGTGGAGACTGGATTGGTCTTTATAAAGACGGCTTTTCTAGCATTGACGAATATCTCGTTTACGAATACGTTAACAGAGGCTTAGGTACGATAAATTCACGCCAATAAATTAAGTTATATTTCTAGGTATAAGGCGCTTTATTTGTACTTTGTCTGCTCTCATTATTTTCTAAGCACAATACTAGTCAATAATTTATTCACTTAACATAGTCTTAAAGTTCACACTGCATAACTACATACATGGAAAATAAATAAAAATGAAACTTTTCATCTGGAATGATTTTAAATATATTTTTTTATATTACTAGAATGATTCAACTCTTCGTGAAAGTTTCAGCCTAAGAAAATTTACACGGATAATTAATAATGATAATAAAGCCTTTTACTTTACAAGCCTTCACAACAAGTTCACAACATTTGTGTACATTTTTAAACTTTCATAAATATGTCCAGCAGTACACCTAAATTTGACTCAAATTGTTACAAAAGCATGAAATTGGAGTTGAAGGTTCCTTCTTTAATTAGAAAACTTTTAAATAATACAAAAGAGTCGCAAGAATCCGAGTGAATTCAAAACAACAGAATGAATTGAAATTCAATAGAATTGAAAGAACTTCAGAAGAGCTCACAAAAAGGCAATCGAATTTAATAGAATTAAAATTAATTCAGCAGAATTGAAAGAATTAACAAACATTTAATTTACTTCAGTTGAATTGAAGTAAATTCAGAAGAATTCGAGTGAATTTAACTGAGAATAATAGCTAATTGAATCAGTTACTGAATTTTTCTTTTTCGATTTGTAATTTTGAACTAATTCAGATTAAGTCAAAAGAAATAATTTAGAATGTAGCAGAAGTTACTTTCTTTTTTTAAAGTTCAGCTGTTCATTTGAATACAGCCGAATTAATTCAAGTCCAGATCAATTGATTTGAATCCAACAAATTCAAGGAAATTTACAAGAATGCAAGCCGAATGCAAAGTAATTCCAAGTCATGCTCTTGTAACAATTTGAGTAAAATTTTCAATATCTTAAGCATACAGCTTGGAGTAAAAAACTGAATCACTCTTCACATTATATACAATTTTCAGAAAAGTCGGGTTTGCCTGAGGAGATTTCTGCCAACACGAAACTCATAGAAACTCTCTATTTTGGAGACACGGCAATCAGGACGACCGGAATGTATCGTCTCGTTTACGTGACTCAGCGCGGGGACATAATCGGCATCCTGGGCGTTAGTCAAGCTTTCCCAGGACATCATAGATAGACTCAGGCGAGTCGAGAGCAGCTCAAATGACTTCAGAAACCGATATAGATACCGGTTCTTTCTTTCGTCACAGGTGTTTTGCTTCGTCAACTCGACGCGCACCGGCTTCAATGCGATTTCGATTATCGATGGCACGACTTAAACACCGCGTTTTTCATTCCGGACAGAATATCCTCCGTCTTTTTTAAAACAAAGTGCATTACAGTCCAAGTTTATGCATTATAATGTAATAGCGCTAAAAGATTTGATGTGGACAACTTCTTAAAATTGCATGTGTCAAAAACAATAGAATGGACATTCTAAGATAACACGTTTTTTTAAGAATTCCGAAGGATATTTACACCGAGAATTACTTAAACTAGGATTTAAATAAACATTTAGTACCTGGTTTTCACGCGTTTTGGCGTGCGTGCATTGTACAATATTGTTAAAAAGCAGTCGGTTGGTAGCCGCGTTGCTTTTTAGGGTAAAGACAGAGAGATTGTTTTTTTCACCGGAGGTTACGATTCCTCCCTTCTCTTCATTTCTTATTACAATTTTGGATTTGATTTTGAATCCAATTTTTCAACACAGTCTTAAAATCGAATTTTAAATTCGGTTCAAAATCCTTTACTGGAAGCCAATTTTGAATTACTCTTTTACACTCCAACCAAAGACTCGCGACATTTATAATCGACGATACGAAACTAAAATAATACATTATAACAATGTTGTAACGAGGTATATCAAAATATGTATTTATAAAAAAAAAAATTCTGGACAATTCTCCCCACAAGAGGGATTTAAGCCGAGGGTGGAAGAACAGCTAACTCGGTTCAGGGTATGTAACCAAGTATTGCTTGCGTTTTAAACGCATATGTTACTTTATTTTTGTAAGTAAGATCGCCTTTTAAAAAAACGAACAAATATATCACGGTAAGAGGGAACGAAAAGTTGCATTTACTCTCCATTCCGTTCCTTCTCGGCAGACTAGGATTGCACTATCTAGCGTGTAAAAAATTAATCTCTAAATTTTTACTCATTAATAATAAATTAATTACTTTATTCTTAAATAGTAGAAATAAATTAATTACTGTCGTTTGGAAAGAGTTTGATGGGGAAGTCAATACTTCGGTGATGAAAATGGAAAGAAGAGGCGACGCCTCAAAATTGGAGTTCATTTTTATTACTACAAAATGCGAAAGTTGAAGTTTTCAAGTTGAAAAAATTTGTAGAAAGTACAATAATTTTAAAGGATTCCGTTGATCAAAATTTGAATATTTTATAGATTCAAAGAATATGAATTTTAAAACTACAATTGAACTGAATGCACTCGTTTTAAATTTAATTTGACGTTATATTTAGTTTAAATTAAATTAATTAACTTCGAGCTAAACTGAATTTTCATTAAATTGTATTTATATATTTATAATTTAATTACTTTTAATTTGTGAAGTGGCATGTGATCGCATGCACTTGAATTCGCTTTTAATGCTTTTGAATTGAAGAAATTTCTCCGGAATGAAGTTAAATTTTAGTCGACTGCAACAGAATTATATTGAATTTTCATTCATACAATTCGAATCAGTAGAATTTGAAGATATTGTTTCATTTACCCAAATTTTTGCATAAAATCGAATGGAAAAGAAAATCGATCATGATCCAAAACCCTCTATTTCGCTATCGAGAATATAAGAGGTTCAAATAATAAAAAAATGTATAAACTTGATTCCATTTGATCCCTTTATCTCCAATTTCAAGGCGATCAAAAGTTTGTACATTAATTTACTTAGAGTAAAAAACCAATAAATTTACACCAAAACTCAGACAATTCCACGATCATGTCTAGTTTGAATATCAGTCTCAACAACGCCATTCATATTTGGCAGTATTCTCAGGTCTATGCTGGCGATGTCTGGCTCATTAGAAGGAATTCCTCGAAGATTTTGAACTTGGTACCACACCATATCTCGTATGGGTCTCCTGAGGACGAAGAGGCCGAAGACAATGACACCCTGGAGAGCATTTACCAGATCAAAGGCCGACCAAGCGAGTGGGTCACCTCCAAGCCACCAGGAGATAATCTCTATCGCCCAGTTCATTCCCATGAGGAAGAACAGTCCTATACAAACGAATAAGGTCCTCTTCGCTCGACGAATCATCCTTTGTTCTCGGCGATCAGATTCTTGATTTCTAGCCAGGCGACGCAAGTCCAGTTCTCGCTGATATTTGCTTACGTCCCGGGCTGTCAGGGCAAAGAAGATGAGGTTGGCGACGACGAGGACTCCCACTGGGACGTAGAAGTAGGGCATCGCTTCCTCGTCGGCTGGAAAGAGAAAACATTTTTTTTTATTGATTGCAATTATTAATATTTCTTTCATTATATATGTGGACGTTCGCCAGACAAGGGTGTCTATTGAAATTAAACATTTAATACGCCACACATATCGCTTCTGCATTAAATTGATAAAAACTTTGTCAGAACTGATTTTTGAAACACGGTTTAATTTACTTATTGAACTAACAAAATTAAAAAAATATAGCGAAGATTCTCAAAAAGTTTCTTGACTGATTTTGAACCTTGTTTCTTCATTTTGTTAGTTAAATGTAAGAAATGAAACCCTTTTTCTCAACTCGGCTTGCACAAAGTTGTTCTACATTTAATGCAGAATCGATACCCGTTATAGCTTAACTTGACCGTGAAAATTTAATTTGGCCCCAACTATGCGCCGGCAATGAAAACTTTGGAAGAACGCTCAATTATTAAAATTAAACTGACTCGTTAAATTACTTCGTAATCATTTTCCTTTTTGATTTTCTACTAACCCGAAGAAGCATATAAAAAAAGAAGGATCATTTTTGTGGCAGAGCATTTTTGTTTATTTTATTAGAGATAAGTTTATTTTTTCCTATTTGAAAAAATTGCTTAAAAGCTTTAATATTTTGTGGGGTAAAATCTAGTAAAATAAATACAAAAATTTACGTTATCATTCATGAGTGTAATGGAACTGTCTGATTTTTCGATGGTTTTTAACGGATCTTTACATTTCAGCACTCACAGAATTAAAAAAATCAAGCCTTTGATCGGTTAAAAATAATTTTCGACGTTTTAAAATGATTTCTAAAAACACTGGAAAAAATACGTTAGAAAATAAAATTCTTTTGTTATTATTCGAGCACTATTTACAAAATTTTGAAATTACAAGTGTCAGTAGGGTTAAGTGTGATACGAAATTACAAAGTGAGACTTTGATTAATGCTATTTTTCAAATATTTGGGAAGATTTTTGTTTAAAATTTGGCTAAAATTATTTCTGAACTTTGTCGATGATTTCTGATTTTCCGTCATTACGGATAAGAGTAACACGTGTAAAAAATCACTAAAATCTTCATTTTACAAGATGCACTTTCCTAACTAAAAATTAAACATCCACTGATTCCATTAAAGTACCTATGTTTATTTTCAATTTTTGTCATTTATAAGAATATTATTAGAAATAAAATTTAAAAATTTGAATTTGGAATGAAAATTTAGTGATAGTGAAATTCTCACATATTTTAAATTATATGATTTTTAAATTGATTAAACAAATATTTGTGTAAATGTATATGCCTTAGGCATTTGAAGGTTTTAGGCATTCTGCCGACTGTCGGCGTTCAGAAGAATTTGGGACGAAATCTATACCTGACGTCCAAGTGCCTGGTATATTTAGGCAATCAGAAGAATACTCAGCTATTCTTCTGAAGGCCTGACACGTTTTAGACAATTACAAGAAACCAACCGTAAAGTATTAAAACACATTAAATGGCTATTTATCATTTTATGTTTATTTTCATGCCCATCTAATTAATGAAATATACACTCACAAAATAATAAGAAAAATGATTTTATGTCATATATTTAAAAATTCTTTCCATTTAAGTTCATGTTTTCACAAATTTCGAAGGTAAACCTTTATTTTTAATTTTTTTATTTGCCTTGTTATAATTATTCGAAATCTATTATTCACAAAAGATTCCATTATATCATGAGGGATGGAGAAATTTTAATTTAAAAAATGTTTTAATGAATCGAAAGTTTTATAAGAATCTAAAAGTATATCAACCTAAATGGTTTGCCTAATTAAACTCTGAAAAAAGTTTAAATTTTGTTAAATTTGGAGATAAAAATGCCTAATTGCACTTATTCGGTGGTATCATTTTTGTCTATACCAAAAGGTTAATTACATATTATTGGACATTAAACTGCACAACAAGAGTATACATAATGTATATGATTGCTATTTTTTTGGCACACTTTTCGTTTCTCGTATTACTTAATATTATCAGTAATATTCGTGAACTGTGTGTTGACAAATATAAACTTATATGTGCGTAATTTAGATTTGCAAACGTTCTGTTTTATTTTACTTTCTTCCCTAACATAATTTACCCATTTTTGCTTCCTCATAGAGGAAGCTTTGTAATGGTAACATTTTCCAAAAATTTTTAATTCATTTGATTAAAACTTCCTCAATTTAATAATGTCTAATACAATGTTTTAAGCAATTGTCCGGATGTGTGTGTGTGTCCGTGTGTGGATGTCACACTTTTTTGTGAACACGATAACTTGAAAACGGTTACAGATGAATTGATGAAATTTGGAGGGCTTATTTTCATCACTAATATCTTGAAACTGACCGAAGGATTACTAAAAATATTTATTGGATTTTTTTTAGCACTTAACAATATTTTAAAAATCGGTTTTTTATAGTAATACTTTTGTCATTAACATCATTCAAACTTGATACAAGAATTTAAAAGAATCCCTGGTTCGAGACGAATCGATTTACATGATTTTAAAGGAAGATATTGTAATGCATAATATTTGAAAACACGGGTTTTTATAGTAATACTTTTTTCACTAAAATAATTCAAAATTGATGCCAGAACAGAAAAGATTCCTTGATTCAGGGCAAATCGATTGAACTATAATATTAATAAACTTCATTGATGATTAAGGAAGTTATGCTCATTTGTAATATTTGAAACATCTGTTTTAAACAGAAAAACTTTTTTCATCAACATAATTCAAAGTTGACGCATGAATAGAATGGACTTTTTGATCATAAATTTTCAAATAGAATAATTCTGACAATTTGTGTAAAGAAATCATAAAGCTGAGAAAGGGTTAGGGTGCGACAGAACTTTTCCCTTCCCTTTTTCAGCTCGGAAAATTATAATTTCGAATACAAAATTTGATTTGTCCGATTTGACTTTGTATTTAAAATTTTTTTATATTATTTTGTATTTTTTGTATATTTCTATTTTTAAGTTGATCACATTGAAGACTTTGGTTTGTCTATTATTAAAAAAAATCACTAATGCTTCTTCTATGAGGAAGCAAATACATTTGCTATCGGGAAGCAAAGTGCTCGTGAAATGAGAACTATATAATTATAAATACAAGCAAAGTGGAGACACTCGAGATCAAATTCACAGCTAGTTTTTACTTTTTTGCACACTGTTTATAATTATTTACAACTAATACTTAATCGCTATAACCACCCACTGTTTTGTCTTGTTATTTAGTTTATACGTAGTCCTTTCTTTTTGAAATTTTTCGTTGTATAAAAATTACAAGAAATTATCTACTTTGAACTAAAGGACGATTGTTGATTAGTACATTTTTATTTTTTAGTAAATGGCTAAATTTATCATTGAAAATGCATCCTTTGAACTCTAAATCAACTTTTTTTTCCTGGAATATAATCGGCTGAATGCCTGAATCCTCCAACTGCCTACGACGTATGTATTACACTTTTATTTACCAATTGTTATTATCTACTTTCATTATTATTCCAAAAATGAAGTTCACTAATGTTGACAGATTTTCGTATTTGACTATGAAAAAGAAAAACAAAAAACAGATAGGGGAGCGGCGGCGAATGCGGCGGCTAATGTGGCGCTTTCGAGTTTTCGAATATAAACGCATTTTCTGCTTGTGGAGGTAGTTTTATTACATATGTATATATGTTATCAACGTTGCATTATTAAAAAATTTGGATAATTAAATTAATTGCCTGATTTTTATGACAAAAAGTTAGTTTTGGTTCTATCGCTTGTATTGTCAGAGAAGCGAAAAACAAGTAAAAAATTACAGAAGTTTCGTGTAAACTTATAAAATTTTTTGGAAATATGCTGTTCCGAGTTTCTTGAATGCTTTCAAGTATAACATTTTGAGCAAAATTAATAAAATTTTATGTACACAATCTTTATTAAATACTATTCACATGCGACTAATATGGCGCATTCGGGACTAAAATCAGCAGGTAATGTAAAGAATTGTTTAAGAAGCTTCCCCATTGATAATTATTATTTAATTTGATCCTTTATTCTGTTACTTTTCATATTGGTGAGTAATTCTGCACTGTTAACAAAAAATTTGTTTCTTGACGTTTCAGCAGAAATAACCCTCAAATTATTGTGAGACATTCTGCACTGCTAAAAAAACATTTTTTCTTGAAATTTCGGCAGACATAATCCCTCAAATATGTTAATAATATTAAACGTAAATATATTCATGTTATTTTTATTAAATTTGACTAATTTTTTGTTAACATTTATTTTTTAGTCAATAATTATGTATGGAAATTGAAACGCGCCACATTACCAAACAAGGTAGCAGAACTTGTCGCAGATGTACTTTTTGGAAAACATATTAATTAACTCTTTTAATGAACTTTAATTAAATTATTTCCATGCATAGAGCATTGGTAAGATATTGGCCTAAACAACATATATTTCATTACAATATTTCACTTTATATTTGAATTTAAATCGTACATTTTCCTTTATGTGCTCCACATTCGCCGCTGCTCCCCTATCACACTTACTCTTTAGTCTCATTTTTAATTACGCTTTCATAATTTATCATTAAAAATAATTAAATTAAATTTTTTTTGAAACAACGAATATTCAAGGAAATTATATTGAAAGATAATAAATTTTGACACAAAAAATATCACTTTGCCCCACTGTGCGGCGCCGCGTACTATTTTACAAAGTGCATATTTCCGCTAATTTTTAATGAATCTATCTAAGAGTTTCCAAAAATCATCTTTGAACTACATAGAACAACTTTCTCGCTGGAAGTTGTTTCAAATCTGAAGTTCCCTCGATCCTTTTTGTCGGCGAACCTAGAAAAACATGGTTGCCAACCAGTCTTAATTTTCAGTTGGACATTACTTAAAAAAGGTAATTTCTAGCTTGTGCATTGTTTTTAGGCATCCCTGGAGTATACTTTGAGTCAAAAATATCAAACAATTTCAGTAATATTTGACCGAGTTATGATAATTTATGTTTTAATCCCTTATTGATTTTTGAGAGAATTTTTTTTTCAATTTGTAATATTTATTATTAAAACTGATCAACAGACACAAAGATTTGAATAAAAAAGCTCGGTCATATTATTCTATATAAGCCTATATAAACAAAAAAATGAATGAATTTGCGAATTTGAAAATTTCAATCTATTGAGACCTGGGGGCCAAAACGTATTCTAATGGCATTTTTTGATTAGACCTGAATGCTATTTCAATTTCTTGCTACAGAGAACTATCGAATTACGATAATTAGCAGCTGATTATCCAATATTACCGAAATTTCCAAAATTAATGACCAATTACCGTCGAAATTGCGAGCCACGCATCGCTGAGGCTACTATTTATTGGCCTATACTCTAATTTTAATTACCACATGCATGTACTTGTATTAGCCGAAAGTCATCAAAAAGCGGAAGAAACTCAGTAAACGAAAAAAGATTCAAACGAATTAAACGTAATTGAAATTTTGAATTCCTGTTCACTTTCGAAGCGATTCTTTCTGGTTCATTTTACATATTTAATGTGCAATGACGTGGATAAAGACTAAAAAAAACTTGGTGCGGTTTAGTGATCCATACAAAAATGATATTTTATCATTTTTTGTTGTTGCTGAAATCAGACCTCAAAATCGGTACATACAGCAATTGACTGGGAATTAGAGGTACTGATTGAGTTCTGTTTCAGTCTTCTGATGTAATTCCGACCTACTAAAACACTCATGAATTCGAAAACTCTGTCGCCATTTAACGAAGGGATTGTTAATATTTTTGTTGTTAAAGCAAAGTTCTGTTAAAAATGAATTTTACGGAACATTATGTAAACATCTGTCAATGTTGGGGAGATTTCCCTGAATTATAGAAGCACCAAAAAAGATTGTCATCCACAAAAATATAAAAATGATGAAAATAAGAACATTTTCAAGCACATATTTTTTGTAGATATTTCTTTTTATAGAGAGCAATATTGATTTTTTGAAGGCGTGTGTTTAAGCAGTGAATGTGGAACAGGAAGCTCCAATAGATGTTGAAAAGTGATATGCTTTTAACATGTTTCTATTGAGGAAGTAGCGCTTTTTCCTCCGTAATCCATTAGAGGTCACGAATGATACAGTTGCAGAATGAACATTTCTTTGGAATGAGGTTCGTGACTGATAATGGATTAAAGAAATGTTTCTTGTTAGAATTATACTTTAATGATTCTGGATTTTGTGGATTTCGAATATGGTTGCTTTATTATTCAATATAGATTCTTTTAAACAATAAAGTAAGCTTTCACTTATTTGAACGATCTTCAAACGTACACGACCAATTAATTGAACGCTGGAGGGGCCCCCACCTATACCGCGAGTCATCAGGTTATATTTTCAAGCGACGCTCAATGGCTACCCCGGCCTGGTATCGATGCCCCCCCCCCCCTAAGAGACTTTTTCAACTCCGCATGTGACGAAAAGCGCGGGTCTATTAAAAATCAATAAATATTAACAATAATAATACCGATAAATACATCCGACTCTCAGTTTCGTAACTCGCGGTTTATTAATACTTAGAACTGCTGGTCCACCCACTTTCTCAGCTCAAGGGGCGGGAGACGGTTGCGACTCTTGCCGGAAAAACACCAGCAGCGTAGTAGAAAGGCGCAATGCGCGGGTACTCACTCGCGTATATTGCGCAATATTATACATTCCAATTCGAAACGGTTCAGACGACCCCGACTTGCCCAGTTGAAAAAGTCGCGGTCCATCAGCACATTTGCGCATCATGCATGCCAGTGTTTTTCAAGTGTTTTTGTTGACGTACGACGTGTAAAATATAAGTTTTCCTTGAAATAGTACAATTTGCCAACTAAAAATCAGTATAATAGAATCAAAGAACGACTCAAATATTTCGCGGAATAGTGAGTTAGGCGTGTATTTGATGGGAATACATGTTTAAAACCGACATACTCCGGGGGAATCGCTCCAGTTTGCCATACATGCGTAAAATGATATAAACCTTGTTTAACCCCTGAAAGTGGATTCAAAGACGATACTGGTCGTATCTCTAAATACGGAAATTTTCCCCGTGGTACACCGGTTTTATATGCATATTCCCATCAAATACCTGCCTACTGGAGTCATTTAACATAGCTGGAAAATGTTCCGGAGCGGAGCGAAAATCGATCGATTTCCAAGAATCCACCTTCAACGGTTAAACAAGGTTTATATGATTTCACGCATGTATGGCAAGCTTGAGCAATTTCCCCGGAGTACGCCGGTTTTAAACATATATTCCCATCCAATACACGCCTATTAGAGCAATTTTCAATGGCTAGAAAACGTTTCGGAGCGGGGCGAAAATCGACCGATTTCCAAGAATCCACCTTCAGCTGTTAAACAAGGTTTATATGATTTTACGCATGTATGGAAAACTAGAGCAATTTCCTAGGAGTACAACGGGTTTAAACATGCATTTCCGTCAAATACACGCCTATTAGAGCAATTTTAAATAACTAGAACACGTTCCGGAGTAGGGGGAAAATCGACCGATTTTCAAGAATCCACCTTCAGCTGTTAAACAAGGTTTATATGATTTTACGCATGTATGGAAAACTAGAGCAATTTCCTAGGAGTACAACGGGTTTAAACATGCATTTCCGTCAAATACACGCCTATTAGAGCAATTTTAAATAACTAGAACACGTTCCGGAGTAGGGAGAAAATCGACCGATTTCCAAGAATCCACCTTCAGCTGTTAAACAAGGTTTATATGATTTTACGCATGTATGGCAAACTGGAGCAATTTCCCCGGAGTACGCCGGTTTTAAACATATATTCCCATCAAATACACGCCTATTAGAGCAATTTTCATTGGCTAGAAAACGTTTCGGAGCGGGTGAAAATCGACCGATTTCCAAGAATCCACCTTCAGCTGTTAAACAAGGTTTATATGATTTTACACATGTATGGCAAACTGGAGCAATTTCCCCGGAGTACGCCGGTTTTAAACATGCATTCCCGTCAAATACACGCCTATCAAAGATATTTTCGATAGCTAAAAATTATCAACAGAACCGACGGCATTAGCTGCGAGGTGAATCTCGACTCGGATTTATTCGGATTGGAAATTTGTTTCAGATTTATTCGGATTGGAAGTTCCGATTGAACCGGATTGAGTCGGATTAATTTTTAACCGATTTGGACCGAACGAAATGTAAATTTTTTTTCGGATTGATTCGTATACAGATTCCGGAATGATTCGGATGACTTCGGATTGATTCGGAATGAATTCCTATCCGATACTTTCGCCA